>JAPMOQ010048154.1:674649-749841 GCA_026543055.1 Argiope trifasciata
ATTAATATATTGCTTATAAAAACTAATATTCTAATTATGTATGTGTATATGTAAACTTGCAGAAACGAAAGTAAGTAAATGTTTCTGCACAAAACAAATTAATAAGAAAATTGACTTCATTACAATTTGCTTTATTTAGTACCAATTATTCCAATCCATTAAATAAAATACATTAAATAAAAAAAATAATTTGTGCTGAATTAAAGTATTAAATTTATGATAGTGCTATTAGACCATCATACTTATTTTTATTATTCAGAAATGAAAATGAAATAAGCAATGCTATAAATGCAGATTAATTAAAAATGGGAATTACTAGACATGAAAACAATTTATTTTATTTCATTAAATGTAGCAATAAAATATAATAAGCATTCATTTTAATTTATGTTATTAATGTGAGAATGAAAGGACGTCTCTTTTCGTAATAATATGATGAATATTTCTTTCTTATTTTTGATTGGAACCCAATCAACATATGCTGATCGAATATAAGATTTCCCTTTCTTTTTTCCCGTCATTATAGTTATAATTATTTTTTCACCCTATACCATTGAAACTTCAGTAATAAAAAAAGAGCGCATTGTGTTACTAAGAAGTTTGTTTCAGTGGGATAAATTAAAAATGCGACGAACACAATAACCGAATTATAGTTATTTGAAACTCAACTGATTTTCCATCAGTGTCAACAAAAGAAATTGTTTATAACCATCATCATTTTGTGTTATTTATTGCAGAGGATTATAGAAATTCCTATAATACTATTGTAAGTTGAAATTAAAAGTTAGAACAGACATTTAATTTAAAGATAAAATACTAATCTAGACAGTATTAAAAAATAAACAAAATTTAAAAGAAACTCTGTTAAAAAGTAAAAAGAAAAGAAAAAAGTAAATAAATAAACGATTAACAAAGTAAAATGTTTAGGGAATTCTAATATTGCTGTGAATTTTTATTTAATTTCATTTGCATTACTGATATAAAGGATGGGTTATTCTAATTAATGTTTAATTCCTTTCGCTATATGCTAAAAATTTTAATTTTTATCACTATAGTATTTTATAACTTTAAGAGATCTATTTAAATATTTTTAAACTAATTTAGTAAAAGCAAATTAACTGATTTAATTAAATTTTGATTCTGCATTTGTGGCTGCACCAGGCATTGAATGTGATAAAATTAACTAAAAGCTACCAAAATGCTTACTAAATTGAATCAAAATTACTATGAAAGAAGTAAAAAGTAATTCAAATATTTTTTTATTCGTGTAATAAGTATGTGTTTATTTAAGGTTTTTTTTAAAGTTAGCATTTGTTTAGACGATAATTAAAGATAACTCTCTAAATATAGATATTTTGTTAATTCAGACAAGATAGGGTAATTTTAGAAGTTCATTTATTCAAAGCTCAGAATAATAGATTATATTCTGGCAGTTGGAATTACTTCAACTAAATTGTAGAAAACATATTGATAATAAGATTTTAAACGGCAACAGAGATGCCCAGAAATTCAATCTTAACGAATAAAAATAATTGAAGGGTTCAGTAAGACGTTTTGATGACGATTATCCAAAAATGTATCAAATTAAATTTGAGAATTTTACATAAAAATCTCCCCACACCGAATGATATTTTTTTAATATTTTTAAGTATAAATATTTAAAATCTAGAATCATTTTTTTGGAACAACAAGTAGTTTTAGTTTGAATTAAAACTGAATATGATTTCAAAGTCACTTAATTCCAAAATTACATTGAAGCATTTTTTTACTCATTGAAGTATACACTTTATAAATTTTGATAAATTTTTCACTGAAAAAAAAACTGAAGGCATATGTCAGAATATGCTGATAGATTTTATGTTTAATTTGTAATGTTCTTCAGTACTGTTATCTCTCCTTATTGTAAAAAGAAGTGTATGTGAATCGAATTTGTTGGATATAATTTTTAGCCAACATCTACTAAATCTAGCAGAACATTTCTTTAAACCAGATCTGGAAATCTAATACAGTATAAAACTAGAAATTTAATACAGATGAAATCTTTGACACGTAATGACGACCAAATTGTTGAGTTCTATCAAATTTTGAATGAATACCATTCAAAGTAAGTCTTATCTGTCTGATTGCTGGATTTCACTCGATAACTGCAAAAGGTATGGATGTTAAGTAAATAAAATTTGATACACATGATTGATATCTGAAGTATAGTTGTGAACGTAAATGCTCATATATGCAATGATTTAAAAAATAAATTTCACTATTTTATCTTATATGCACAATTGAAAAAAATCAAAAGAGTCTAAATTGTATAAGCAGTAAAAATGTATTGATTCTTAGTTTTTATGTGAGATTTTGAACATTTTCAATACATTAAAAATTTGTTGGATTTTGGAAAATTGATAGCATCCGACCAAAGATTTATATTTCATAATTATCTTTATTCAACGCCGTAGAAAATATTCGTGACCTTACCAAATTGCCCAATCATAAGCAGAGAAAGGGGTAATAACTTTTATTACACAGCAAGGGAGAAATTTTCAAAGAATCCACTCTTGTTGATTTATAAAAGTAAAGAGAAATTCCATTAGTAATTTTAAAATATAAAAGAATATATTTAATATTAGCAGTGAATTTGAAATTACTCTCTCTGGAATATTAAAAATTTTGTAAAATATCTTAATGATATATTTTTCCTCAAGACCTTCTGTTATTGCAATAAAACTGAAATTGTTTTCACAATTTCATCAAAGACATTTTTTTTCATTGTTAAAAACTATGAAATATTAAGATTATTATCTTAACACTTCATGTTAAGAATAAGGAAATGAAGTTAAGAGCACCAAACAAAAATTAGAAAGTAGAGTATCTGAAACATTAAATTTTATTGACATGTTCCACAAAGAATGTTTGATACACTATACAATCTTGTATACAATATACAAAACAGATGTGAATTTAAAAATAGCAAAACAAAATAACCAAAAAATAACTTTATTGTTGATTTAATCATTGCTTACATGTAAGAGATGTAACTAAATTTATCCTATTAACCAAGTAATTAACTTATATTCAATTCGCTTTGTGCTGAAATATTTTGTCAGACCTAATAAACAGATTAAGAACAGCTAATATTTATAGTTAAGCAACTGGTAGTTAGAGGTTACTATTAAATAAATAATGGTTACAGCACTTACTCAGATTCCCAAAAAATTAAGTAGATTATAAGCAATTTAAAATTTTTTGGATATATAATTGGTATTATGTTATAAAAAATGCATAAGAATTGCTTACTTATGAAATATTTGTTGAATCTTAAAATATCACTTCAAGATTCTTAAAACTAACAAAAAACCGAACATTCTCATATCTTCATTATATTTATTTATATTACATGTAAAGCTCATTGAACGAATTTGAAGCTATTCTTCTTCTATAAAACAATAAATATATTATTCAAAAAATATTTTTTTAAAACCATAAGAAATCAAAAACTTACTTATTCTTTGTTCCATTTATCATTATTTCCTTTTATTTAATCTGTTTAAATATCATGGTACATTAAATTTCCAACCAAGACATAAAAGAATCGAACAACATATTACACAAAGAATGCCTCTGGGATTTATATAGGAAACCAATAACTACGGCATCGCTGTATTCGTTACCTCAAATTACACACAGTATTAATATTAATACCCTCGAGCATCAAATGTAGAGCTTCTATTCAAATTTTAAGATACTTCTGGAAGATACGTGTGTAACTTCCAACTCTTAGCATAATTTATAAATTGAAACGTACATCTCAAGCGTATTCGAGATAGTATGTCTGTCCATTATTAATAGTTCATTATTATACAGCTGCTTCAATGTAAAACTATCTTCTCTTAGATGCAGGATGAGGAGATAGGTAGCTTTCAAATTTGCGATGGCTATGAATAGGTTTGGACAAAAATGAATTTTGGAGTGATTGGTACTTTCAGAGAGTATTTGGTAAATTTCGATCAATGATGCGTGTAAGTGAATTAGTTCTTAATGTATTTTGGGTCTTTAAATAAAATACTCCCAAGTTTTATATAATAATTATTACTTTGCGGCCTTTTTTATCAAGACAATTGAAATAAAATAGATTAGACTTGGTAGATTTACTTAGATTATCTTGGTAGTAGTGGAGTTGAATTAAAATGGAGATTTTACTTAGCTTAACATCTTTTTCAAGTGTTGTTGTCCTGTGAATTCTAATTTCTTTTACTATTATAATTCAACCATATTGTAAAAAATTAAAAATAATATTTCATGATTATTATTCAACTAAAAGTTTCTCTTTTCTTTCTGAAAAAAATATTTGATGTTCTCGATTATGTTTCATAAGAGTTAAATTGGCGTCATTTAAATTATATCGGTTTAAATTACAATTTGGTGTAAAAACTGTCTTCAGTAGAACGAGATAATTGCACAGAGTAAAATACCAGAGTTCAGAAAAATAGCACAGAGTAAAATATGAAGTAAAAAAGTTATTTAATAAGCATTTTAACTGAAATTTCAAATACTCTCTCCGTGAAACACATTTTTCTTTCTCTATAGTAGTATATTAATGAAAAGCAATTTCGATCAATCTATAGGGTATGCATAGCTCCAATACACACACACACATTTTTTTTATTATTATCAGAAGGTAGTATGCAAGCGCGATTTCTTGTTTCCTTAATTATTTGAATTTGGTTGCTCTTTTTATTACTACAATTCATCTCATGCAAAACATTTTTTCGTAATCTAATTGATTTATATGACTATCTTCGATTTGCAAAGGCTTACATATGCTCACGCAAATATATTGTACATGCAAAGTATAATAGCATGGCATTAATAGAAACTGGACAAACAATAATTATTGTCAGAATTTTTATGACTCCTCAATATTTATTAATTACTATTCTGTAAAATAATTCTGAAGATAATTTACTGTGAATTCGATCATCTAAACCTAAACATCTTTGCTCCAAAATATTTAACACTTGATTTTTTTTTATTTTCATCTTATCCCTGAAATTCACCTTTAATTATATAGCAATGAAAATGTATAAAAAAAATGTATTTAATATCGGCAAAACACATGCAAATACAAACTGTTATTTTTAAAAAAAGGTTGAAATTGTACTTACATTTCATATAGTTAAAAATATTAGAAAAATAGGATGGAAGATTCAAAAAAGTTTTTCTTCGTAAATTATAAAGTGATACAAAATTCGTTTCATTCCAATTATAAATAAAAGAGTTTCTAAGAACAATTAGAAAAACTTTGTTTAAATTTTATCTAAAATTTCAAATTTAAATGTTGTAAGACATTTTATTTGTGATTATTTATTGCAGAAGAAATATAAATGAAATTTTCTATATTAGTATGCCGAACTGTATGTTTTGTAAAGTATTTTGAGGAACTATTTTGAACTATCAACATATACATTGATTCTGAAAGGGAATGTATAAGGGCTAGCATAATGATGTGCATTTTTCCCAAATAATTTCTCAATTTCCTTAAATCTATTGAAATGTTTTCTCTATATTGGTCGAAATTAAGAGTAAAGAAATCGTTTGTAAAATTTATTTCCTGAATTCCATTACCAATATTCAAAATGACAAAACATATCAAAACTAGGATTAAAAAAAATGTAAATTAAAATTAGATAAAAGATGTCGGCAGAAATGTTTACTGAATTTAACCGTCAATGTCTACGTTGACACACTATATCCAGAAGCATTTAGAAAGTGACTTTACAGGACGAATTTATTTATTTCGCCATTTCATGGCACCCGGGTCCTCTAGGTTCCGGTTATTTGCGCGTCTAAATCCTCATAACCGGTCAGGCGTGAAAGAACTAATTTTCACGCTTCCTGGTCTCCCCTGATCCTATTTGATGAGATACTTTTTTTTATTCTTTCACTTCTGACTTATTTTTAACGCTTATTATGGCTTTTTTTCAGTACTGAGTCAGCAGTACGAGGTACGGGTATACGATGAGTTCGTGATACGAGAGAACACTGCTGTCCTCAAGTGTCATATTCCCAGCTTTGTGAGAGACTATGTGACCACGACTGCATGGTTCCGTGACGATGGACTGGTAATTCACGTTGATGGGACGCAAGGTAAGTAGGAAAAAAGTGACTTAATTTGCTTATGGGCATTTGCCTTAAATGTTCATTTTGTGGAAAAAATCGCTAGATGTCAGCTGTTTTTTTATATTTTTTAAAGCTCGGGGGAAATTTAGTGATACAATTTAGTCATAAAGATATCTGTTTTATTTATTGACATCACTTTACTCATTATTAGAACTTTAAATGCATTCTTAAATTATTCACTGGAAATATTGAGAAAAAAGTATTTTAGCAGTTTTATATAAAACCAGCTGGTACCAGGTGCGTTGCAACCACTGAAAAGATAATTATGGAAATATTACTTGAAATTCGAGATAGCAATCTTGTTTAACTAGAAATGATAGAAAGAATGATACTTATTTTCTTGTCTACAGTGAATACATTCACTGTAATTGAATCATATATAAAGGGGAAATATAAGTAACATTCATTCATTTTTTACTTTAATGGGGTAAACAATATTTTTTTCTGCTTTCAGTAGAAACAAATAAATTTCTTGGCTTTCCGACGCGTGAACATTCAAAATGCAACTGGTCATGTAAAAACCATGGGTTTTCTATGCTCAGTCCTCATATTTGAAATGATTGACTTTGCACTTTGTAAATGGTCATCTGGAATGCAAGTTGAATGGGAAAAGGCAATTGCCTGAAATCAAAAGTCATGTCAGTGGGAATAATGGAAATGGGTTGAATGAGCACATTGTCCCCCTTCAACTTTCCGTTGAGAATAGTTGCCTCGTTTCTTGTGGAATGTTAGTTTTCTTATTCTCATACACGTAATCGGATAGCACATAAACGTTGTCTTTCGATTCTCGGTGCATGTTGATCTTCATATTCAGAAGCAGGTGAATTTTCAATTCGTAAAAGATTTGCTTTATTGCTTGCTCGCTGTTCTTCTTCTGTTTGAGAAGCTCATATTCACTTATCTCTTTTATACATTGTTAATTATCCGTTTTAAAATTATCTTGAATCATAGAAACGTATGAAACGAATTATTTGGTAAATTTTACTGTGTTCAAAATAAATGCCAGCAATCATAATATGACTATAACCTTCGTGCAAGTGCAAGCAATAAGTTACCAAAGAATTATCGCAATCGAATAAACAGTATGCCAGTGCATAAAATACGCTGAAACAAAAAAAAAATATTCATTAGATTAGTAGGAAAGTGAAATGGTAATACATTTGTGAAATTGGGACATAAGAGTTAAAATACAATGAGGGAAAATTTACAAACTCAGCTCATACATATTCAGAAGCAGATTTTAACCTGCCTCAAAATTTTCACAACTAAATTTAGAGTTTCAGATTTCAAAAGCGATTTAAAGAGGAAATCTAATTTACATCGCAAAATGAATATTTTTGTAAGAAGTAGATGAAATTTCTGTAATAATTAGAAGAAGAGAATTTGAGTATTATAAACATTCATTCACAAATATATTTTAATTCTCATATAACTGTCCAGAATAAGTTCAAGTTTTAATTATAGTCAGTGTTAATTATAATAAAATGGGACAAATGCAGAAATATTTTTATGCCTAAGAAATCAATACTCATAAAAGGTAGGTACAAATACTAATACAATGGTTGAAAAATTAGAGAAACTGTTACCGAGGGATATTTGGAATTTAAATTATTTTACTAGAGAATATCTCATGAATATTTCGTTATATAGTAGAAGTAGAAGGGAATAAATAAATAATTAGAAGAGAAGAATTTCAGTATCATGAACATACCCTTCAAAAACAGATTTTAATTCTCATATAACTGTCTAGAGTAAGGTCAAGTATCAGTTACAGTTACTTAAGATGAAACAAAAGCAGGTATATCATTATAAATAACAAAATAATATTTACATATGATTAGCCTGAAAAAGTAATACAATAATTTCAAGAAAAATAAAAGTTATTTACAAGAGAGATTTTGACCAGTGACCTATTTGAATCGAAAAGATGCCTTAAATGTTTATTATATGTTTGATACAGAATTGATTGACAAAATTCTATTATTTATTTTATAATTTCATCTTATACATTATATGTACTTAGATACATATAATACATTTAAAATAATTTTTAAAACTTTTAGAAATCCTATAAGATATCATGAATGAAGTTCTAAGAAATATTTATTCTCGATATACTTCGCAAGGCATTGTAGAGCCCACAATGTAAATCTCCAGCTGGTACATCGATTTCGACATTTTATTTTTCCTTTGGAAACTAGATCTCATAAAACATCTTACTTTTATACCCTGGTCTGCATTTGATTCCACTACCGTATGTTTAATTTAAATTCACCCCCACAGCTTGCCGCAGAAAATGCAAGAAATTATACGCGATCAATCTTTTTCTGAGAGCTTTCGCAAAATTAATTCTTTCCACATCGGAATCTGTTTGAAATGTACAAAACATAGAAAAAATTGAAAAAGAGCCAATATTTTAAAGCTAAAAGCTTCTTAAAGGCAGTTGTTTTGTGAATTCAACAGAAATGCATTGTGTACATTTAAATTAAAAACAAGAAATAGGGAAATAAAGCAACATTGCAGCATTTAAATTTTCAGATACTATTGTATCTGCTCTTTTCTGAGAAAATATGGGCTTCTAGATGTAATGAAAAATTCCAGAAATTTTCTAACAACATTTTACTGTTATACTTCGGTAAATAGGGGACAAGTGAGATTATGGCCGAAAATAATTTTGGATATGTTTCGAGTAAAAATATTTATTTCTAATAAAGAATTTCATCACAACCTCCTGAAAATTTGAATACATGATTTCCAATCTTGGTTCAGTTATAAAGTTTGTATATGTTGCTAGAAATGTTTGAAATCAGACATTATAAATGATGTTTGTGTTTGCTAAGTATAAAATAAATAATATTTCACATATAGTTTATGCATTCTATGTAATGCCATATGATGAACTAACAAACTTAATAACAAGGCTTATAAATTAGTATTAATAAAAATTCTGTGTAAAAAATCTTTAATAAAATAGGTTTTCGTTTCCTCCTTATATTGTTAGGATCACCTCCGGGTCATTTTGTAGTGAGTATATGATGGGTGTGAAAATACAATCAGTAAGGCTAAGTAGAAAACGGCGACTTTATTTACTCAAAGATAGGACAGCAGAAAGACGATAAATGTTTACAGCCGAGACGAACATGCAACAACCGTAGCCTCCAAGTAGAAATCGATCTCAGCGCAACAAGCGACTAGACAGATTTCAGCAGGCAAGGGGATCCATGGAGCTTCGCTCTACCCTCTCTCCAGAAGGCTGAAACACTCCTCTGTCTTGCTTTCTTTCGATGCCGTCTCACTATTTCACACAGCTGTCTACTACACACAATGTGACACTGTCTCCATAGTAGACAATAGTATTCGATGCTCACAGTTCATTTCAGCAATAACACCACCCAACGCTGGAACTTCGTCGTTGATTTGATATCCAACGGAAGACTCGTCACTTGTCAGCAACTCCATTACCAGCAGCTTGAGACTGCTGTCCTTTTATAGTTCCCTGGAGGTGGGTGGATAAACCTTCTAGCCCAATTAGACGTATCGACAAAATTGTCGAAATTTCCAGCATTATTCATTTTGTCGCCAAAGTCACGAAAATCGTTGTTCTACTCGTACTGCTGAAAATCAAGTCACCGTATGATCGCAAAGCTCTGGGCGTCAATTGCATTCAATACGGATGGCTGTAAATCAGCCTTTCCAGTGATAGAAGCAACCATGCTTTGAAGCCGCATGATATATTTGTAACAATATAAGACGATAGTTAAATCCTATGCTATTTTTATGAAATATATTCATACGGAACTTCTAGTCAGTTCAGCAAAGAATTTAGAGTATATAAATATATGCATATATAAATAACATCAGGATTTCTTGAAAAAAAGAAAATCTTGGTATTCGAGGAATAATTTGGATTCGCTCGTTTAATTAATTATGAGTTTTAGTATCCTGACAACTCTACCTGTTTGTGAAAAAAGATTACATTTGAAATTTTAGACAAGAGATGATTTCAGTATACTCCCACACCTTTAACAATATTGAAATGGTTGGAAAATATTTTTAAAAATGAAAACGTTTTCGACTATTTAATTTAATTGAAAGAGGAATCTGCTGATAATGACCTAAAGATGGTAATAACACCACCTGATCTTGACAAATTCACTTAAAATGAAGAAATTGAGGATGCCTGCAATATTATTTCTCATGGCCATGCCATTTTTTTGACGAAGAATTTTCAGAAGAAACTAGTATAATAATTAATAATGAATGTTGACAAAAAATAAATCGCTCAATATCAAAATGAACTAGTTGTACATAAGACTTTCCAACAGTTCCTGAATTATTTTGAAATGTATGATATTAGAAAAAAGTAGTTATGATTTAAAGAAAATAATCAACAGAAAGTTTTGAGATGATGACTAAAAATGATTGCAAAAATTGTAGAGTAAAGCAACATTATGGTTAGACATAAAAATAACCAAGATAATTGCATATTTACGAGTTAAAACTATTTTGGCGTATATTATCCTATTATGGATCCCATATTTTACTCAGAGGGAAATGCAACGAAAAATTGCTCTGGATCAAAGTTCGTTAGTCAAACATTATCAGAAAAAGTGGTACTTTGATATCAAGAAGTATTTACACATCAATCAAAATAGTATTATTGATGAATCAGATGGATATCATAAGACTGAAGCGTTACAACAATACTAAGTGCCATCAGAAATTATATAGTTATAAAGGATAGTCATTTATATAGTTATGAAGGAATGGCACGCTATTCTGGGATATATGTTATGCCATAAGTAAGAAAAGAAAAGAACTAAGATTTGGACACAAGTTCTGGAGGCTCTCTACTTTCAATATGTATTATTTTTATACTATACAATCTTAAGCAACACAGAAAAATGTCAATGTCTGGTCTTGGAAACAGAACCATTTTTCAAAATGGTTGTTGAAATCTTCCTGTCTGTTGTTGAAACTCCAGCAAACCATAAAATTCATATGTAAAAAAAATTCTCACATCGTATGTTCTTTTTCTTCTCTTCAGAGGCCAACATTTCTTTGGTTCTTAAAGAGAGTAGAATTTTAAATGGCCTTTAAAATCATCCAAAATATTTAAAATATGGATCTGGAACATCCGATAAAAATTTGACCCTAAAAATAAAAATCCTGATCTATGCTGGAATAAAAGTAGAAATAGTCAGAAGTTTAGTTATTCAACAAAATAAATCCCCTGCTATTTGATCCTTTAAAATGAATACACTTTAGTAATAAATTCAAATGGAAAATAAGTTTTTAAAACTGTAAACAAATTCCAAACCTATTTTATAAATATAGGGAATTTAGGACTTAGCCTTGAAGGCAAACCAAGCTCTTAATTTCAAAGAATGTAGTAATTAATGTATTCGGCCTTAGTCTGGAAGTTCGAAAACCCATGCTATTTGAACCTTCAAAATGAATACGAATTGGTATAAACTCAAATTGAAAATAAGTTCTATATGAACTAAATTTTTTTTTTAATTTATATTAATTTTTAAAAAAATTAAAAAATTCTAAGGAATATAAGGAACATAAGGAATTTAGGACTCTGCATTTAATGCAAGCCAAGATCTTAATTTCAAAGCATGTACTAATGGATTCGGTCATAGTCCTATATATAAAACTGTTTGTAAAAAGGAAACAAAATAATAAAGTTTTAGTGAGTCTTTTGAATTTCAAATGTTCCTTGTTGCCTCTTCCGTACAGATAGTTATTTTCTGTAATGAAGGGGATGAAAATATTTTTCTTAATTTGATTAAATATGAGTTATTGTTATAATATAAATTATACTTTTACTACATCCGACTTCCTGGCACAGGGATAGGGTGTCTTTCCTGTCATCTGAGCGTCCCGGGTTGAAGTCTCGGTGCGGCCAGGGTTTTTCCACTTCTGTGTTATGTCTGTGAAGTGTGGGAATATGCCCTGCTGTAAAGAGGGGCTGCGAAAGCGGATATTGGCATGATGTAGCTAAGTCGTATTCATGGGTCTAGTTAATGCTTCTTCAAAAACAAGAGGCACTCACTCGGCTTAAATCATTGATATATAACTGCCAGCGAGGTTGCAAGTGCCAGAAGTCACAACAACCTAATTTTATGTCCATTTTTTAAGTTGTTATTTTTTAAAACTGCTTAGGGCAGTGATTCTCAACCTGTGGGGCGCGCCCCCCTAGGGGGGCGCGAGCACACTAATGGGGGGGCACGAGCATATCCAAAAGAAAATGTTATTTAAAAAAATTAAATGACTGAAAGGAAAGAACACACACACACGTACAAAACAAAATACATTACGGCATATTTAATAATTAATTTATTAAATAAAAACAATTTATAAATTAAAAATAAATTTAATAATTATTAGTGACTTCCTTGGGACTCTCTTGCAGAGCAAAGTTTTTCGAAGGAGGGTTTAATATTAGAAATAGACACTCTCAGTTCTTTTTCTATATTTAGCTGAGATCTATATTTTTTCTTCAAAGAAGCCACAGCAGAAAATCCAGTTTAACAAAGGTAAGATGTTGAAAATAGTAATAGAATGAGAAATGCCCTTGTTTTTAGTGCAGAAAACTCATCATCCACTACTGCCCAAAATTCAAAGAGCGATTTATTACTAAATTGTCTTTTGGTTTCGCCGCTTGCTGTTAAGTCTATGAAGGTTTCTTCCTCTTCAATTGAGAGTCGTTTGGGAGTATTTTGAAATAGATCTCTCACCCACTAGTAACTTGATATCAGTTTGTCGTCTACAAGAAAGTACTTTTTAAAATTCTTTGGTAGTATTGCTAAATGATTTTCAATGGTTACAAAAATACCCTTTACATGTTTGTCTTCAACCCGGCACGTTTTGACACAATCATTCAAATTTGCAAACATTGTTAAGTTTTCTTGCTTTAAATTTCTGCTTCACAATTCCAATTTCCTACAAAAAGCATTAACTTTATCATTTGTATCCAATGTATGTGTATTTTCTCCTTGTAGTTGAAGATTCAAATTATTTAATTTCTCGAATATGTCGACCATGCAGTCCAATTTCATCACAAATAAACTATCGCGAAAATTCTCAGCTTCCGGTCTGTTTTCCTCTTCTAGGAAAACGGCGATTTCTTCTCTTAATTCACAAACACGTTGTAAAAATTTCCCTCGTGATAACCATCTTGCCTCGCAATAAAATAGTGACTCTGAATGTACTGCACCCATGTCTTTACAAAGTGCGGAAAAGATTCTTGATTTCAGGGGTCTCATTTTTATATAATATACTACATTTACAACCGTAGTGAACACAATATTCAAACCAGGGCTAATTTCTTTGGATGCAAAAGCTTCTCTGTGGATCATGCAATGTGTCCAAACGCACTGTGGTGATTTTTGTTTCACAAGTGCTTTAATACTTTGGAATCTTCCGGACATAGACTGAGTAACATCAGTGCATATTCCGATGCAATTTTTCCATTCTATGTTTGCCTCGTTTATAAAATCATTTAAGATAGCAAATAATGCGAGTGTTTTTGTTTTGAGTTCTATTGGTTTGCAGAAAAGTAATTCTTCTGCTACTGACAAATTATCACAAAATCTAATATAGGCAATGAAATGAGCATCTATCTGTTACTGTTACTATCTGTTGCCTCATCGAGTTGCATTGAAAACAGTTTGTCACGAAACTTCGACAAAAGCTGGCACTCTACATCTTCAGCTATATTAGCAATTCGACGGGCAACAGTATCATTTGAAAAAGGTATAGACTGCAATTGTTTTGCAAAATTATCTCTAAACATAATTTCTACAATCTCAATTGCGGCTAGCAAAATTAGCTCTTCACCAATGGTGTGAGGCCTTTTACATCAGTCTATTTTATATGAGGCAATTTACTTTATAAGAGGCAATTAAAGCTTTTTCCTTCACAGACAAAGTTTTTTAAACAATGATTTTTACTTTTCGTATGATTTCAATTTTAATTCGAAGAATTCTCTAGGTTTGTTCATGTACTCACTATGAAGCGTTTCCAAATGTCGTTTATTAGGTTTCATGCTGTCTGCCGCCAACATTTTTGAGCAAATGATACACAGGGGCTTCTCTTCTTCATTTACTTTAGTACTATTGAACCCAAAATTTAAGTATTCTTGAGAATATTTTCTTGATTTTATTTTCGGAACCACTCTCGTCTGTGTACTTGTTGATGCTTGTCTATCGTCTAATGCTCGCTGACGCAAGCTTAAAAATTTATCCATGATTCTGCATAAGTCTGCTGCCGTGAATAATTAATACGGTGAATTGCAATTACACGAAAATATATATAACATACACATTCAAAATAGATTCAATAGCGATAGAAGGATCGACTCGAATGAGATTGTCTGGAATTGAAATTTGCGTCATAGAACTTTCTCCTTCTGCCTTTGAGAAAACGTTTGTTCACATCTGCGCACGCTCCTAACTCAACGTTTAAGCTGACCAGACAAATTCTAGACAAATCGAAACTTCTCGAGAAAAAAACGAGAATGCCCGACATTGTTGGAAGCAAGAGCAATAAAAAGTCATAGGATTTCTGTTTAATCAATGCTGAGGATCGGTGTTGCAAAATGTCAATAAATTTCCGTATCCTTGGTAATTTGTAAAGTTTAAATTAAGGTTGTAGTGTAGGTTTAGCTCCAAAATACTCAAAATACATTAGTATTGTATACATTTTATTGTATGCGGTGGGGAGGAGGGGGGCACGATGAAAATTATGATTGAAAATTGGGCCGTGAATGCTAAAAGGTTGAGAAACACTGGCTTAGGGTAAATTACACATGGTTTGATTGTTGTTGATTGCATAACAGTTAGTATTATAAATTATCTCAATGTAATTCCAATTATATGATTATTTTTAACAAATATTTTATGTATTTTATTTCAATTGTTAAGAGAAAAATAAGAAACATCTAAAATTCCAGGCGACATTAATTACCTGATGAATTACATTCAATATCAATTTTGGTAATAAATTATCTTATTTATCTCAAAATTTTATCCAGATATATAACCAATATATGGCGAGTAGAGGTGAAAATATACAAAAAAATCGATAATCACTTTTCAAAAAATTCTATTCCATAAAGAGGAGAAAAATAAAATTCCTTAACTCATTTTATCAACAGACTGCAATCGACTCCCGAATCCTTTAAGCTTCAAAAACGCATTAACGGAAATGTAAGACACAACTTGATAAAGCACCCGAAAGTAAACAATTTTTTTGCGACATCTGCAGGTTAACACCTTCCGAACAACTCTGCATTCGTTCTATTTCTTTTACCAGCGCCAACATCAAATGCAGGCTAGAAAGATATAAAAAGTTTCTTTCTGAAAAAAAAATTGAGTCTTTCAAAGACCCTTCTAGCATGCAAAAGATAGAAAGACGGCCGTTACCAAACGGTTCCCAGCTGCATTTGATAACGTTGGATAGGAGTTACTCTTTTCTTAGAACGTTGCTTCATTTTCTATTTTATTTGCTGAAACTGTAGGTGGTAGATTGTGTTTCTAAGTGCGAGCAGGAAAATTGCATTTCTATGTAAGAAACATGTCCATCCCGGGCTCTATCTTTTTTTTTTCTTTAATGTTTCATAACACAAACAGGCTTTTGCAGATCTAGAATTCCGATAAAAATGAACGAATATATGGCAGGATATGGATATGTGTTTTTTATACTGTTTGTAGTTTTCGTTCTGTTTGAATGGTATTAACAAGACGCATTTTTCTTACTATGTCACTCGATTCAGAGCATATGCTATTCCTTAAAAAAGTTCCTCGGAATTTCCTAAAAGGATCTTAGGAATGATTTAAAAGTATTTACTGAAATTTTCGATTTCTTGAAGAAGGGGGAGGTGAGGTAAAAGCATTTGAACCATTATTTTTCTATGCATATGCTCGGAGTTACATTTGGAAAATAACAGTTTGAAAGCAGAAATCTCTTTTAATTTTGATTGTTTTTCATCTCATGAATCAGAAAATTTTACAAACTTTTGAGATATTTTCGTATTTTTATGTTATGAAAAAAAATTCTATTATTTGTTAAAGAATAAAGAAAGAACCATTAAAACGTTTAACTCTTTCTGGGAATTTGGAGAATCCAAAACTCAACAAATAAATTAACATTCAGTTGAAAAAACAACAACCATGAATTAAATTAGAAATCCTGGGACAGCTTTGAAATTTAAAGATAATTGTAGTAACAAAAACAACAAATGTTATTGAATTTAAATGAAATGGATGCTTATAATTATAACATTATCTAATATAACAATCTAAAGAAAATTGCAAAAATAACCTTACATTAGAAAAAAAATTCACCGTAATATCCTCTCTTTTTATGCTTTTGATCACTTACATAAGTTTTGCATTTATAATTACTACTAGCTCTTGATTAATCAAATTACTAGACATTTAGCAATTACGAATGGTGGTTTAAAAAAGACAGTGAAATAAAATTAGGACTTAATTGATAAAAATAGAGAAATATTTACTCTATAGATGCCATAAATTTTAATTCTATATGAAACGACAAATTCTTTGACATATTTTTCTTCATACTTAAGAATCTATTACAGCTATTTTATGATATATCGCATGTAATTAAATAAATGCGCTTATTTGAATCTGCCACAGGTTCAGTTTTAATGCAACTTGGAATTCTGCACGTAGTCAGTGATAAAAGGAATATGGAAATACAATAATTCTATCCTACAATAAATGACAAATTTTGCTTCTTACAGAAGAAGCAAACACATTTTGTTAAAAAAAAAACGCTTCATTTTGAATGTAAATAAAGACAAATCAAGTCTAAAGTCTCGACTACATTAAGGGACGGTTAGTGTCTTGAATTTAATCGGAAAGAAGAGGAACATGGAATGACAATAACTGTGCACAATTTTACATCAAATTAGTATATGGAGGAATAAACCAGCAAGTTTAAACGCACAGCGTCTTCGTTTTTATCCTACGTAGGAAAGGAAATCGAACATTAGCTTCTGGAGCAGAAACTGAAACCAGATCACGGAAGTTGCTTAAAGTAACACTCCATCTTTTTATCCATGAATATTTGTATGATTTTCCATACCTTGGGCTATTGTAATTCAATGTTCGTTTCTTCCACCTGTAAAAAAAGACACTTATTACATTATAAGTTGATTTTATTTATAATATAAATACATCAAAATTAAACTGATATCTAGTTCTAGCAATTATTTCTACTTTTGATTCGTGTAAAATACTGATGCTGCATAAACATTGCGGTATATAATTAATGATATAAATATGGTTTTAATAATTTCATATCATTTAGTTCAGGATTATATGAGCTGTTGCAAATAATTGCTTTAGTTACTAAACTGCAATATTAATTGCACGAACATACATTTATGTTTTATTTTAAAATGTTAAATCAACATATTTGGCGCCTTAGTACGCACATCTATAATGAAATGGATAATAGTTTATCTTAAAATTCAGGGTTAATATAAAAAAACGATGAGTTCTATAACATTTATTTTTTATGTGTGACAGTTATTAAAGGTACATAAAATACATCATTTTGTATTAAAAAAATTCAATTTTACGACTTCGGGTATTCTTAACAAAACCAGAACTGTTTATTTTCTAGAAAAATAGCAAGATTTAAAAAAATTTTAAATACGTGAGGAATAAATTAGTTGTCAAAATGAACCATGTGTTTCCTTGTAAATTCAACGAAAGTTTAAGTTTCCAATACAGATTTATATATTGTGCAATAAAATCTTCCATTTATATATATATATATATATCATTGGTCATCCTAGTAAGAGAGACTAAAACTTTAGTTTGTCTTATCTGCATCATGCATGCATCATTTAGTAATGGTACCTTTCAAGAACTGCAAGTTTGCACCATTAGAATTGTCTTCAATGAATAGTGTTCAAATACTTAATGTGACAAGAAATGGACGCCCAATTCGACATTCACCGCATTAAAATTTGAGGTTTTGTTGAATACATACAAGGAAATGTCTTTACTATAGCTGCTAATCTATGTGTCGTTATGAATTCAAATAAGTCTATCATTAGAAATAAATATTATAAATCAAAAATATTGAAAAAGAATAATTCAGTATCCGTAGCCATTATAACTCTGGTCTCAGAGTTAAGAAATCATGAATTTGAATCCGGGTAGATTCAAAATTTGTTTAAATATTTTTCTTTTATTTGTTTCTCCTTAATTCCGTGTTCCATAAGATTCTGCACCTTTATTTAATTTACCAGATAAGTTGCCTGTAATTATCTTTCTGTATCCATAAATGTATTCTGGAACTTTCTCAGGTGGCATTGAAGCCGCAGATTTCTCAATAACAGCGTTGTCAGTTGAAAGTTGAGTTAATAAATTGGTTTAATTCTACTTCATGTGTGTTCTCAATACAATTAATATTCACAAATAAATATTATGAACTGTTCGTTTTCTTTCGAATAACATTTATTTCAATTAAATTATCTTTAGTATAGTACGTAGGAAGTAATAGTACATAAACTTTAGCACATAGAAATTCGATGACGCAATCTATTATCATTTATCATTCAGTCTATTGTTAGAACCAGAACTGAATCTGCGAGTGTCTTTTTTTTTCTGATTTAGTAATGATTTATATCAAGAAACCCAAACTGTAAGCAATATATGAAAGTAATTTATGATATTAATAAAATTTTAACAAAGTTCTGGCGGACTCAATACACTGGCAATTTTAAATCAAATTTTATATCATATTCAACAGCAACTTTTTTTGCATGATGAGTGTATCTAGCCATCGGGTTGTATAGCATGAATATTTAATGACGAAAAACACTTGTCATTTTACTGGGAACTTTAAAAATAAAATTAAAACAATTTATGCTTTGAAGGAAAATAAAAAAAAACAATAAGTATAATTATTTCTCTATGTACATTATATATGCTATTATAAGTTCGTTATATTTATTTCCTGTTTTAAAACAACATTATGGGTATTTTGGAAAGGACCTCGTAATTTTGAACAGCTATCTGAGGGCGAAGACGACATCTGGGCTTGCACCTCTCCACATCGTACCGACTGCAAGGCGTTTGGCTCAGACTGATTTAATTTGCACGTACGAGTGTTCTTCGGACTCAATACACTGATACCGACCGATACGTGACCCGATTTCCCCGAAGGGTTATAAAGCCGAGACCTCACCACCAGAACACCCCAGCCCTATATGTTGGCATAAGCAACATATATACTAGTATGAGTAGCAAAATTTATTATTACTAAACAACTCGATATAGTACGAGTTTCAACACTCTTTCCCCAACTGCAGCCTTTATAAATACTCCTTTCCACTTAATATTTACCCGTCACAGTATGAAAACACGTACAGACCGGATTCGAATTACTTGAGATTATGGCTGAAAAAAAAATATATAAAAAAAGACACAGAGACACTGCACAATTCAACAATTCCAGCTTGCTCTTGCTTTTTACTACGATTAAATGATACTTTAGAAATGACATAACAATGCTTCGCAATGCAACCTTGCTATACAAACCTTCCACAACACATACCACTATAGAAATGTATTATAATCTTGATTAAACTACCCTATTTGTTTATTACTCTATTTTAGGGTCAATGATCAGACAGATAATCGAACGGGCGTGGTAACCGATATTAATTGGGGAAACGTATGCCCACTCCTTCAATTACTGCATCCTGCTTCATAGTAATAACTGATTAAAGCGAAGCTCACTACAAATGCCAACATTCCAAATGGGAATAGAGGCTATAGTAGATTCTCCCCATTCCCTTTCAACAAGCTCTTAGGTTATTCACTGTCCCTGAAGTACAGTTTAACTTGCAAACGAAGCGTTGGCAACATCAAAGGAATACGCAGAGCTTTATTTGCTGATACACTTTAATCATTACTAAAGCTCTATATCGAAGAGTATTCACTTGTTATCAGACATTATATTTATTATTAATTGGAAACTTTGGGATTGAAGTTTTAGTAAGAGATAGGAGTTCAACGTCGATTTTGATTAAAAATTCAAAAAGTTTCGTTAGGATTTATATTCTAAGCACATTAATAAAGAATAGAAATAAGCAAAATTTGATGTTTATATCTTAGGGAAAGTACATGTTCTGATATATAATATTATATTATGATATTAGAAAAAGAATTAAACAAATACAAGTTTCGGAGTAATATGGATTTCTTTAATAATAAAAGGTATTGTTTATATATGTAGATATTTTCTTTTTAATCTTTACCAGACCAAATTTAGAGTACGTAGAGCAGGCTTTTAACAATATAACTTGTAATCATCTTAAAACACATCTTTATAGGTTCTGCCATAGTGGAAGAGATATACGAAATCAAATTATAAAAATTTTACAGTTTATTTTCGTACACAGGATTGATACAATGTTATTTAATGGGTATTTGAATGATTATAAATATGTATTCATGCACATTCAGATTTAGTGTTAGTTTAGGCTTTGTAGTATAGGCTAATACATATCCTAAATAATACTTTGATTCATTCTGCATTTAATATTTATAATAATTACTTTGTGTTTGATATGTAACAGTTTATTGAAATATCATTTTTGTTTTGATCGGAATATACAAAAATTTAAATACAGTATTCTTTAAAATCAGTATCATATTTAATATTAATATTCAGTGACTATATTTTGAATGTTTGTTTATCAACATTTATTTTCATTAACAATTTGTTTTATTTTGTATTTAACATGTGCTTTGCTCACTTCGTATTTGTCTGACAATAGCTTATTGAAATAATAATAGCATTTTAATCAAAATATTCTAAAAGTATAAAGCCTTTCAATAAACATCGGATACAGTAGTCAATGTTTATATTTGGGCAATTTATCTTCACTAACAATATGCTTTGTTTTGTATATATATGCTTTGTTCTCTTTGTATTTAGTAACAATTACGATTTATCAAAGGAATATTGTATTTCTTTCAGGAGGTAAATACAGTGTTTTCCCATCAGGAAAATTACACATTAGAGAAGCAAAGCAACAAGATGGATTCAGAAGTTACCGGTGTCAAACGAAGCATCGATTAACTGGCGAAACGAAGCAAAGCTCTGCCGGTCAACTAATTGTGACAGGTATTGGAAACTTATAGCTTAAGGCAATTTTAAAGTGATGTAAGGAAAATGAATTTTTAAAACTATATTTGCCAAAAATATATTCGAACATTGTTTGTTATTCTGCAATTGATTAATGCACAGTAAAGCTATAAATGTTCGTCACTGCTGAATCATATTCCCTACAAGTCTAAGAAATATTTTTCCATGCAAATCCTTTTCACGTTTAGATTTACACAAACTCTTTCTTTAGGATACAATTTTGTGTACTGCTATTTGCATTCCTCAGAATAAAATATCTGGAATACATATGACATTTTGTAATTTTGTATAAAGGCTTGTTGAGTAATAAATAACTGAAACTTTCAATTCTTAATGTTAAATGAATTTCTTCTGTTTCAGTTTTCAACATATTGGGAAATATAATGAGCCTTTGATAATATTTCTTATTTTACATTAAAAGACTTACTAAAAAACAAGGCATATACCTTCTTTGAAAACAGAAACGTGTATTATATATATATTTTAAATTGTTAAATTTCTAACTTGAAAAATATGCATAGAAATTTGCCAAACTTTTGACGCCAATGATGGAAGCAAGACAAGGATAACCACTATTCCAAATTTATCTTGTTTTGTCAAATATTGAATTACATATTTCCATTTTAATTATATGTCGGCGCCATCCTTCTGATTTCCAAGCTAAACTGTTGGGAGATTTCGCCGCGACTAAAATATGCCTGTACTGGCTTATTTCAGAATACATGCTTGCAATTAAATCTCATTACATTTTTTAATAAATCCTTGGCATTTAGAGGGACCTGTCCTGAAAAGTCTGTAAATAGTCATATCGGGATTAATTTTTACTTGTCTTTATATACTATATCTGTCCATTCATGCTTTTATTTGCATCTAGCTGATAACGTGATTTCTGTTTGCATCTTCAATGTATTCTGGAAACATAAGAAGTATATTTTTTTCTACTAATTCGATGAAATGTTTTTTAGCTGTTCATTTCCTTATAGTAGCATCAAACTATTGTAAATAAACGGAATCAATCAGATTCACAAATAGAAATTTCCATAAAAATTTAAAACAATGGATGTTTTTTATTTAAGAGGGTGATATGTTATACGTGAGGGATATGTTATATCTTCTAACAAGTTTTACAGAATAGGTTTAAAAATTGATAACATTTAAATCTGGCCATTCAAAATTTAATGAAGCCAGATATTTCAGAAGTGTGCTACACTTTTTAAAGTGATATGACGATTATTTTAATAATTTATAAAATCCCTTTTTTCATTTTTGAAAGTATTTCAATGCTAAAATATATGTTTGTATAAATGTAAAAGCTAAAATATATGTTTATTTACAAAAAAATGAAGAAATATTGAATTTATTATTATAATGATAATTAAATAGATTCTTTTTTTATTATTACATGCAATTTTAGATTTTTTCATCTAAAAAAAGGTTGTTTTTTTTACCTAAATATATCTTTTTTAAGAAATCCTAAAAAGAATTTTAAATAACCAACTTATATATTTTGAAACCAAATATGTCAATTTGTACCTATCACGAGTTATAATAGGATACTCTGATGTGCAGAGTATTGATTGTCCAAAAGTAAATACTGCCATTTCATAGAAAAAGTAAGAAAAAACAAAATTTATTAACTAGATCAGTTTATGCATTTTAAAGTCAAACTCTCAGATTTATAAAATTCACGTTTTAACGCAATATATTACAATGTAGAGTGAGTTATTTGTTTAATAGGAAAAAAGTTTTTCTTCATGAAAAAAGTAAGACGAAACTATATTTGAAGTTACCTGCAAAGTAAATTTTGCCCTACTTTAACATAAGGTTTATTTAATTATTCAGCCCAATACTACCCCTATTATGTACATCCCAAAAATGAGAAGATGGTTGAACTTACAAATTATATTTGTACCTTGTAAGTGTAATTTATACATTAGACGACATTGAAAATTGATTTATATACCAGCTTGTGTACAATACATCCATGATTTAAAAATTCGGAAATGCAAATATTCATCCTTGCCATTATTAGTGAAATTCATTGGGTCTACTTTCCAAGCATTGAGGAGCTCATAGTTACCATGCATGTATTACGTTAATACAAATAATCATTGTTAAAATATAAAAATAAGGTTAAAAATGATATAGAAATATTTGCTAGGTTCTGAATTTTATTGAATAGCAAAAACTAAAACATGAGTTTAAGAGGTCATTATTTCTGATATATTGCCTGATCTATAGAAGAAAAAATTCAACGTCTGAAATGATGTATGATACACTAACTAGCAAAAAAATGCAATTTAACCCAAGGAAAATTAACTTTAACTAGAAATCTGCATTTTATGGTTTATTTTTATTTCAATAAAAATAAGCATTTTTGTTATTTTTAAAAATACTGCTTGTGATTTCTTATATTTGTGACAATATAACTTATTGTTTTGGCTCAGTATATGCAAGTCAGAAAATTTATTTAAACTCAACACAATAAATGATTTTGTCCACAACTTTCCAATCTTTCTTTGCAGAATCTCACAGCACGGTTCCCCCAAGGATAACCCATCGAGAAGAAGAAGTGAAAGTGCAGTTGGGAGAAATTGCTTTTTTGCCCTGTGCTGCTGAAGCCTATCCAGTCCCCACGCACAGGTGGTACAAGCAGGAATCGGGGCGAACGAATGCCATTGTTTCTAGTCAGAGGGTTTTCCTCATGGGAGGCACTTTAGTGTTCCGAAGAGCCATTGTCATGGATAGTGGGAAGTACGTGTGCCTGGTCAATAATAGTGTAGGACAAGAAAGAATAGAAACTGAGTTAATCGTTGTAGGTAAGTTGATGTGTTATATTACTTTTAACATATTTTTAATAATAATAAAGAATGTGTATAAATGCGTTCGAGTGTGAATGAATATATGTATGCTGGCTATATATACGCTAGGCAAATCACTAGAACTACCAAATATAGTACAAATATATTTTGGAGGGTGGGAATGTGTTTACCACGCGATATAGTTAAAATTTTAATTCAAAAATTTATAAGATTTTGATATTTTTCCTCAATAATTAATTTATACATGACTATGCAAAAGCTAGTTTCACAATGTTTTGGACTTTTTGGAGCATTGTGTTTTAAATTTTATCAATATATTTGCTATAAAGATATCACCTAAATATTTTAAATTTCATAATTTTTTTCTTTTGAAACATTTTCTGTAAAATTTTTAAGAACCCCTTTGTTGAAGTCCAATATTAAAATACTAGGTACCCAACTTTGTTATAAATAAGTATGCGCTCAACCAGCAACGATTGGTGTGAGACTATTAATATCAAATGACATTAATTCTAAGGTAATTAAAATTAAAAACTTAATGCCTAAGTTTTTTTGTTGAGGTAATCATAAAAACTAAGAAATATAATGGAAATTAAACGGATATATTATTTATGGTGAATTAAGTGCTTGTTATAAATAATTAAATAGCCTTACATCGTTTATAAATCCATTCTTAGGGTGGAATTCATTTTAAAATCATTTTTATCATTTCGATAGTTTAAGATAGAGTTTACTTTTCATGAGAAAGTAGTTATATAGAAGAGTTAACATATAATTCTGTAATGCAAATTTATAAATGACATAAAAAAATTAAAGGAATAAATATGCTGAAGTGTTTTTATGAGCTCTCCCGGATGATAGTTGAGTGGTAAGGAAATTAAGTTGTTTTATACGATTTGTATAATGCATTTTTCTTACTTTATTAGAAGTACAGAAAAGTATTGCAATTTAAAAAAAAAAATCGAATTCGAGATTTTAGTGAAACTCCATGTTTAAGGTCTTCCAGAGTTCTAGAAAAACATTTTGGTAATCTGTCTGTTATACTGTCTATCTTCGAGCATAACAACTCAAAGATTCTTTGAGCTTGATGGATGAAATTTAACATATTGTCTTGACAACAAACTTGTAGATTCATAGAAAATGTATAACAAAACAGAAGGTCTACTATTCTGGCTGTCTAAATATATATTTTTTTGATAACTATAAAGCAAAGAGACGCCTTAGGGGCTCACCTTCTATAGGTGAGTACGGGTGTCCCAATCCCGAGGTACCCAGGGATCTTTACTCAATTTCAGTTTATCCTCCTCTTCACCTTCTGCTGTTTGCTTGATCCTTCCATCCCTCGAGGGTAGGTGAGGGAGCTCTCCATGAGAAGCTCTCACCAATCTGTTTGCTTCCTGACCCCCACGTGTTTGTCGTGCTTGGCGACCCATCAGACGAGTGGTGCACTGTGGTCCCCGGTTTATCAATTGGCTGGTTGCTGGTCACCTGAGGGGCTAGTTTGCTATTGATCAAGCGCAGGGGTTACTCCTTGGGCTTGGAGTTAAGGGTGGTCACTGTCCCCGGGAGTAACTCCGAGCATATAGGTAACCGATTAGCAGTAAGGCAAGCGCCGAGGTTGGGAATGGCCAGAGCCGGTGGCTGCCTTCCCTTGTTGGGCTCCATGATGGGCAGTGTTGTCGGACCTGAATTTCTGTCAATATCGTATGGGTAAATCCAAACGGGCTCCCTTCGGTGGGCAACAAATTACTTCCAACGTTATTCCAACAGTACCAAATTTCCCTACCTTTTTCGTAATTAAATGATCATCTGACTCTAATGAAACTTTTCATTCTGATTCCCCATTTTTTGTCGAAAAAGCTCTTACTAGTTATCTAGGCGAAGTTAAAAGCAATAAAATACTCGGATCCTGCTACTTATTGGTCGAAATATGTTCTAGGAAGCAATCCCAACAGATTGTTAAAATTAAAGCATTTTCAAATATACCAGTCATTGTTTCTCCCCATGCGTCTCTCAACTCTTCTAAAGGGGTAATTTCTTGTGGGGAGATCTTCAATGTTCCGATTGAAGAAATTACTAAGGAATTGCAAACACAAGGTGTGATTTCAAATGCCAACGTTTCTTACATTCTAAATCTTCTTGCCGCATGACTTTGACTTGCGCCCGTTGTACAGAAGTCGGTCATGACAGTAGTGATTGCAATGCTCAAGAGAAGTGTGTGAATTGCAGAGGGGAGCATAGTTCTTTCTCTAGGAGCTGTTTTGACTGGAAACAGGAAAAAGAAATAATTTCCACTAAAGTAAAAAACCAAATATCTTATCAGGAAGCCCGAAAATTAATAAAATCTAAAACTTCTACCCCTGGAAATAATTATGCTTCTGCCGTCAATAAGTTATCTACCAAATCCACTTAATGGAATGCAAATTATGTAACTTCTGGCATAAATCTGAAACAGATGGACTCTACACCAATAGCATTTAATTCAAATAATTTACCAAAGTCTTTTTCTCACCCTGCTGCATCAGTTTGTGAAAACATTTCTGATTCACCTGATTTAATTGGTTTTAAACTTGTTACGCACGAGAAAAGTTTAAAACTTCCTCCCCATTTGAAACAAAAAATATTAGCTCGACTAAAAAAATTTCAAAATTTTATTTTGTATCACCTTGTCAATGTCCCAGCATAAATACCATACAAAGAACTCCAAATAGTTCTACTCAAGCCAAATTGCTCTCTTCGCTTGACGTTTTTATTCCTTCAAAAGAAACAAAAGGGAAAAAATCTCCTGAATCTGGTGCTGATGCCGAGATGAATTCATCCTGTGTCCTGTGCGTCAGGACATTTAAATGGACATTTGTAAAAAGAACTATATGAAATTTAATTTACTTTCGATCTTTTCGATCAATTTAATTTACTTTTTCTCCAAAAGACCAGTTATCATAGAAGATCTATACAAATAACATATCTAGGGTCAACAATTTACATTAAGTTTCCTTAATTAATTTAGAAAAACATTCGAGCTAATATTTTCCCATCTCCTATATTCCCCTATCACTACAGATGAAGGACTTTGCCTTTATGCCTTTATCAGGCCAGGCCACTTGTATGACAGTTTATATTTATATATATATATATATATATATATATAGAATCAGTTCCGTAGCTGGAAATCAAACAACCCCCAAAACCGATATCTTATCGCTAAGGCCAACCTATCCAACACACATAATAAAAAGTGTAATACCCTGAATGAACATTTCTTTTACTTGTAAAGCCTAAAATAAAACCTGAAGTTGATCATTACAAAATAATCAGTAAATGCTAATAATGTCAGTACATACTTTTAACATTTAACACCACACCTCCGTTTCTAGAGTTCATGTGGCCCCTTTCCGGTTTGGTATAGATGTAGGTGGACTTTATTAACAAAAAAAAAGTATACAACAATGAATTTGAAAGATACAGAAAAATGACAAAATACATGAAAATACAACATAACAAGTGATGATAAATGCTAGAATGAACTTCTTGAGTACAAGAAACTGGATGAATGGGCATAGTAATATACAGTATGAATGCAAAAAAGAGTTAAAAATATTGCGGGGGGGATGAAAAACAAGTTATAGATAAAGTACGAGCTGTATTAAATGGTGTCCTAAGAAATAGTAGAGTTACTCTAATTGAAGCAGCTCCCCCTGATCAATTAGGAATCTAATCATGTTTATGATTCTGCTTTTGGAAGAAGGATTATTAAGGTAGATCTGTTAGTACATACTAAAATATCTAACGGTATTAATGAGTTAAAACATAATATCTGCCAGTTTGAATAGTGCCAGTCTGAAAAATGTGTTTAAGTCATTACTCGGTTTATGAATAATGAAAATAGGTCATTATTGAAGAAAGGAACACTTTCATTCAACTGAAGTATCCACTTTAATGGTACAGTAATGACCAAATAAAAATAGCACATTCATTAGTTATTCCTCCTGTCCTAACATTCACATTTGTTTGACTTAATTTCATTAGTTAGGCTTAAAATTTATTTTTCGATCGCTTTTGGAATATCAATTAATTGCGTAAATTTATTTAAATTTAATTATAAGAATATATGTACATTTCCGACGAATTTTATTTTAAAAGTACTTAATGAATAAAATTGAAAACAATCTTTAATATGCTCCATATTACTAAAGTAAAATAAATGTTACCTTAATATTTCAAAAGAATTTATAATATACTGGACGATACCAAGCTGGATATAACGAAAATTGAACTAATAAAACCTACATCATTGTGAAATTTCAACTATTATACATATTAATATGTTTACTCTAAAATTAGAACATTTACAACAAAGAATAATCAAATACAATTTCGGTTGAGCAATACAGAATTAATTTTAACAATCTCAAAAGCATTGCCATTAAGTAAATTAAAAGGCGTTTTGCGAGGCATATAAACGAGTTATTTTATCATTTATATGATTAATCTTTTTAAAATTTGAATATTGTTAGAAAATTTTCGAATAGTTGTATTTTCTTCAATATGAGAGCTTAGCAAACGTTAGATTGCTTGATTAACTTTCTTTTGGTACTTAAATTCCTCATTTATTTTTAAATTGAAGCTCTTATATTGTAACGTGAAACAATATCAGATATAAAACAAAAAACAAATATGAATTTTTATCCTAATTCTTTTATTTCTTTTTAATTTAAAATTTTAGACAATTGTCTAGAAATCAAAATGGAAATGATTGTGCTAATTTATATTTATAAAAAAAGGAATATTTTTTTGTAATTTAAAGAGCATAATGCAGTATTATATTCCTATGCCAGTGACCATAATATTTAGTAAATGCTTCAAATATTTTAAAAAGCTTCGAATGTTCGATAATCTGTATATAATCTTAAGAATGTTAGAATCAAAATGTAAAAGATATAGCGATATATTTTCATACCTCTTAAGCACCCTTTCTGTTAAAAGAACCATGACAATCTTTAGTCTACGATTCTGTAAC
Organism: Argiope trifasciata; assembly: GCA_026543055.1. Taxonomy (NCBI): domain Eukaryota; kingdom Metazoa; phylum Arthropoda; class Arachnida; order Araneae; family Araneidae; genus Argiope; species Argiope trifasciata. Next base: position 703,870 of record JAPMOQ010048154.1, read on the forward strand.
ATTCATGTAGAATAAGATAAAGATAATTAAAACATAATAAAGATTTTCTATAAAGATTCAAGCCAAAAAAATTGATAAATTTCAAATAATTGGGTCAATTTTTGTTGCTTTTGAGACACATGGCACTTTACAAGCCAGCTGACAGTTATCTGTTTGCTATTTAAGCCGAGTGAGAGTCCCTTTTTTAGTAGCGTCAACTAGGACCAATGTGACGCTATAAATTGTAAGCTACTTCATGCGTCACATTCGCTTGCACAGCCTTTTTCTACCGGGGGACACATACACGCACAGAAGAACAACCATGCCCAAACTAAGATTCAAACCCGGATCACCCAGATCACGGAGAAAACGCGTTACGTCAGAGAAGACCTACGCCAGGATACCGGCTGGCCTAATTTATTGTTGAATATGGTTATTTATATATTTATTGCATATATGGTTTGTAAATCAGATTAAGAGGATGTCATCATTGTTATGTTGATTCGTGATAAAATTTTGAAGTGCTAATAAGTTGTCTTCATATATAGTAATTTTTCAAATATTAGAAACTTTATTAAAAAGTTTTAAAATGATTTAAACTTATCACATGATTTTTTTGCAGGAAATCGGTAAATTTGTCTCCTCTTTTTCATTTTACATGCGTAACGAATTAAAAAATTCAATATAGAAAATCTTTTTCTCCCCAATTATTTATTTTTTTAAATTTTTCTCTCTTCATAATTCTTTTTAAGTTAATGTTATTCATCGAAACTCTTTATGTCTACATTAGAAGAGTTTCCTCATTTGAAATTCTTTTAATGATTATGTCATCTAAAGCGACTTCCTCTTTAATTTCGAAATGATTATTCGGTTTTTATATCCGATTTATTCAATAAAGTTTTATAATTTGTCAAAAACAACTTTTCTATTTTCGTTTAATGGAAGCACATTAAAAATGTCGTATTTTTAATATCAATTATCATTGTCCCGAAATAATGTCCCTGCAAAACTTAACATGCGATTCTTTCAAAATTTTCTCTCCACTAATAACTCTGAATTAAAATTCAGGAAAGCCATTTCAGCTTATTTTACGCAAAAATGCTCTAAGACGCACCAAAAGAAAGTCGGTTAATTGAATCTCGAACACATCAGCGCAGCGCTTTACAAAAGGCAAAATCCATTTTCACTCCCTCCCTTAATATGTTTATTTTTAAGCCAGACCCGATATTAATGAACCGGAAACTTTTATGATTAGTGGCGTAATAAAAATTCTTTTCAACGCCTTAATAAGCCCAGAGGGAAATGTTTTCATTTTCCCTTCCTTTTGAAAATGCATTAATGATTGCTGAATTATGATGACTTAAAATCTATAGATTCACGTGTGTGCCAAGGTCCTGTTAATTTTTTATGGAGTGTTAATGGAGTCCAAAGGCATAGTTTGGCGCATTGCTCGTTCATTTCACTTTAACATGTTTCGAGAGTCATCATCAAAGAAAGAGGTAAAAGCTTTGTTTCGGGCTGGAAAAATTAAAATGTTTCTTCGGGCTAACTTATTATTTCTTCCTAGTAATTAAATTCCCAATATGTGGTGTTTTTTAAGTTAATGCTCTGTGTTAAATGATGTTTTACTTAAATAACAAAGGAGGTTTGTCACTTTTTAAGAATACTTTAAACAACGGCTATATTTAAATCCTTAATATCAGAAAGTAAGGATGATCGTTTGACTGGAATTCGGAAAAATATTTTGGATTGAAGTAATTTTAATTCGAATTAAACAGTGAATCTCTTTTATTATTGCCACTTATTTTGTAATGTCATGAAAAGTAACATGTAATACGCATTGCAGAGTAGATTATCATTAGAAATTATGTTTTGCTTAAAATTAATAACACATCACAAAGCGTAACTTGACTAAATACTAATACGTATCATCTTTAACGTATCTTGAGAATCACCATAAAAAAAGAAATAACAGCTTTGTTCCAAGATGAAAAATTATATTATTTCTTCAGGTTTACTTATCATTTCTAGAGCAAATGTAATGCTCCGATTCATGAAGTATATTTTATCAAACCAAAATATTTTTCATTTCTACTAAAAAAAAAAATCTTCCTTTGTAAGAAGATTGTGCACATCAATGTTAAGCCAAGTTAGGCTTTGCGAAACATTATTTCTTTTAAGCAGAGCTTTAATTATAATAATTATATATTTTACAGAGCTTGTTACATTTTATTTTCTGTTTTTTAACATCACAAAATAGCTGCATTTAATTTTTCTTAACATTACAAAACAAGAAACAAATACTTTTTCTAACTTTGCAAAATAACTTTCATTAAAAAAAGTTATTCACTGCTTGATTCAAATTAAAAAGTACTTCAAACCTAACACTTTTCCCAATATAATTTAAGTAAAACATCATTATATAATTAAAAAGGACTTGCGTATTTGTAAGTAAAAAAGGTTATTGAGAGAAACAGATCGATTGATTCGTATATTACAAAATTATAAATATCGCAAATAATTCTTTTTCTTAAGAAATATTTCCTTAATATTAGAGATTAGCTAAGATCTTTTTGAGTAGAAATGAAAAATATTTTCGATTGATGTGATTTATGTTTGACTCAGTCTTACTACTCTTCTAGAATCAGTTCATTTCATATAATAGAATGTTTGATCCTAACTATTCACAAATAACATATTTATTTCAATGCTATTACATAAAATAATGCTACAATAAAAATATTTATTTGAAGAAAGATGTTTGTTGTGAGAAATTGATCTAAATAATTCTATGAAGATATATGCCTCATACATAATTTTCTTAATAATATAACTAGATTCGAACTGGGATGACAGATTCCAAGTGAAAAAGGATGTAAAGTAAAATTCTAAAATAGAAACAAAATAGAATATAAATTTATTAGGAAAAATATAAATCCAATTCAAATGAAATAAGGAATCTTTTTATTATTGACAATTATCAACAAGTATAAAAGGGAAAATGTAATAAATATAAAAATATAAGCATAATAAAAAACATGTATTTACGTAAAATAGAAAATACAATCACAAAACATATTTTAAATCATTACTAATCTATTCCTTTCAAATGGTTTTGAGAGTTTTTGTCAAAAAAATGGCAAAATGCTATAATTTCGGATTAAAAAAATGGATATTCGCCCATTTATTAAAATGAATTTCACAACATTGATTTTAATTTAATCATCTGCTTTAAAAGATGTTTTATGTAATATGAATGTATTATCTTAGCAATATAAAACAATTTTACTGTTTTTATAGTAAATAAAAATTTAATTATTATAAAAATGGAGATATGGCCTTTCAGAAGATATTAGATGATTCTTTGATATGAAATAATTTTAATTCCAATAAATTATTAGAACTTTTATTATTTATAGATCTCAATAATATTACAGAAAAAATGAAATTTAAAAAAAAATCAAAATTATTATAAAACAAGGTTTATTACACAAGACTTGCTTGTGTAATAAATTTTATTATTTCTTCAACTTAGAACAATAAATAATAGCTATCATCACCAATTAAAATATTTAAACATTGATTAAATTTATTTATTCCAAATCCTTTTTAAATATGCATTTATTTTTCTGGGAATTATTCTAGTCTAATAACTTAAGTTAAAAAGGCAAAAATAGAACAAAAATTGAATGCAAAATAAATCGATAAGTAAAAGTTTAGGACTGTTTTCAAGTGTTATGATTATAAGATTTAATGTCGAATCCATTTAATATATTTAATAATGAAAGCAAATGACAAAAATATCTATATGATGTCAGAAAAGCTGGAAAAATCCCAAATCTTGAAAATGATAAAATGAGATTCATGTAATGTGTTTAAATGTATTCTAAAATTTTCTTCACTGTCATTTACGTATATTTTAGAAATGAAATATAATTCGTGCAATTTTTCCCTAGATTTATATAATTAGTTTTCTTAAATAGTTTATAAATATATAATCATACATTGTTGCATTATAACTAATCATAGAAATAGAATCGATGAAATATTTAATCATGAAAGTAAATGATAAATGTAACTACTATTTTAAAGAAAGAATAAATAACTTGTCTTCTGGTATCTTTAAAACATGAAAATACTAAATCTTCAGAATCATATAGTTAGTTTCTTAAATTGCGTTAAAATGCATTCTAAAATTTTCTTTATTGTCAGTTACGCTTCAATTAGAAATGAAAAATAATTCTTAATATTTTTTGCTTAGATACATAAAATTTTAATTTTTTACATACAATTTTATTAAAACAAAATTGTTTATATACCATATATAGCACAATAAATAATTCACAAAAATATTTTAAAGGAAGATGAAATTAAAATTTCCTAATAATGTTTTAATACTTTCATTAAAGTGACTCTTTTTTTCTCTTGTTCTTATTTTATCTGCAATAATTTTTAAGGAATTTTTCAAGTAATTTTATGGAATAAATAAAAGTGCAAAATGTTTTTGAAATGAATGATAATTATTCTAAAATATACTGTACATATAATTTCAGGGTAGATTTGCGATGAAAAATTTCATAATTCAAAGACATATATATATATATATATATATATATATATTTTATAGGAAATATTGATATTTCTAAGAGAAAAATAAATAAATTGCGAATTAAAGTGAAGTAGTAAAACTGTAATTAGTAAATATATAATACTTATATATAAATTAAATAAATATAAATTATAACTAATGTATATAAAACACTAAAGTCGTGTACTTTAATTATTAAACAAAATTGAAGTTAACAATATTAGTCTAATAAATATTTATTATTATTATCAGTAAAGGAATTATTATTTAGCTTTGAATATTAAAATAATTTTTGTTTCATATGGAATAGTTATAATATAATGCAGTGTATTTCCTTCAAAATATTCAATGGTTTACATTATTACTGGAGGGTATAATGTTTCTTATAGTAAAAGGAAAGTAACCTTAAATATCATTTCCAGAAGTTTTGTATCTAACATTACATTAAACATTGTGTCTAACATCTTTTTTTAACTACGTGGAAAACCACCTGAGAGATGTTTGAGGAAGGAATATATATTATCTTAACGGGGTAATTTGATTAATATTATGCTAAGGTATCTTATCTTCATCTTATAACAAAAGGCATTTGTTTTCATTAATTTTTTGGATAATGTAGCGGTTCGTTGAAATAACTGAATAGATTGTTGTACTGAGAACTTGAGAAAATATAAAGTTAGGGTTCCTTGGGATGCATAAAATTTGTAAGCATTATGCGTATAAACTCGGCGGAATTTCAGTAAGGTGTTATGTAATCTTTTTGAAATCATGGTATAAATAATATTTTACTTTCAAAAGGAAAACAAAAAACTTTTAATGGCTTATTTAATTTTTTTTTTCTGATGAAAGCTTTTGTAAAGCATTCAGTCGAGGCATTTAATCAACGAAATAAGTTTCTTACAACAAATATAAAGAAAACAAATATGTTTCGAAAATTTGTTGAATATACTTTTCCGAGTTATTTTACAGATTTTGAACAACATATGATAAAAAAAAAATCTATAGTATTTTATTATTTATGATTATTTTTAGATTTTTATTTTCTTGAATTATAATTTTTTATTATATTTTTTCCTTAATAAAATTCTTATAAAACATTATAATAAGAGTGATATATATTTTTCTTTCTTTCATTAGCTAGCTCTAAAATTCATTATGTAATTACTATATGACATAATTAGTTACCTAAATAGTTTTACTTTCTCGTCAAATAAGTAAAACAATTCTCAAAAATGTATGGAATTTAAATTATTGTTTTGAAAATAGTAATCGGCCATCTTTCTTTGTCTTGAATTTTAACATTTTTAATTATATTTTTTAATTATCAGAAATCATTAAGATCAAATAAAGCAATTAGATAATTGAATCACATTTTCATTTTTCTAGAAAAACAGTTTTAATTCCCCATTACAAATTCAAATAAATATTTTTGAACAAAATTTTTTATAAAAAAGTAGTGTTTTCTGTGTAAATTTATATAATTATTACCAAATAAATAAGTGAAAGACATATACAAAACTAAAATTCATAGTTTAATTCATGCATACAGAAGGCTAATATTTTCTCCATATTCAGTATTTGTAAAATACATTCTAGGCTGCATTTAAATAACCATAAATTCATAATACATGAAACATATATTGTTTCTGAAACCCATTCTAGACATAATTGCTGCAAAGAGAGAAGTAGAGCTTCGAGTGATTAAAAGTACTACAAATTCTGGGAATTCATCGAAATAATAGTTAAAACAATATTCAAATTTTTCTAAGTAAGCATAGGAAGTTATGTTAAGAATGATAAGTAATGCTAGGCACCTTGGCCCCAGGGTAAAGAATTCCAACTTTATAGAAAACTTCAAATGCATCCAAGTAAAAGAATTAAAATAGATCTTGCAGCCCATAGGTGGTTAACAATGATCCATTATTTATTTAGTTAATATCTCAAGAACAAAGACTGCATTATGAGCAAAGATCTCAAGTTATAAAAACACTATAAATTATTAGAATCCACAGATATTATATTTAAACCGATTTTAAAATCCTGAAATGAGACTGTTAGGAATGCCACTGATTGTGATTCCGATGTAATGAATTCCGAATTTATAGATACTTACAGATGTATCTCAGTAAACTCAGTAAAAGAAAGAGATATTTTAACCTAAAGACGGTTAAAAACTATCCATTCTTGATTAACTTGATATTTCGAGCACAAAGGGATGAATTCTGTCAAGATATTAATTTTTTTATAAATTCTTCGAATTCACAGATAATATACTTAAATTGATACTGAATTCGGCTATGTAAAGAATTCCGAATTGATGGATAATTACAGATATACCTAAATGAATTCATAAATATTTCTTTCGACATAAAGCTGGTGAAAAAGATGGCGTAGTTGAAATCTCATAAAAAAAAAGATAGCTAAGATCTCATACAAGAAACCTTCTATAAATGTTCAGAATCCTCAAATAATATATTTAAATCTATACTCAAATTCTCCAAGTAAACATTTTGCATTAGAATGAATTACTGCAACTTCAATATAAAGAATTCCAAATTGATGGACAATTTCAGATATACTAATGAATCCAGAAAGCGAAATAGTACTTGGAACTTAAAGAAAATTAAAAACTACCCATTTTTGATATACTTGATATCTCCAGAGCAAACGAAGCAAGGATCTCAAGCAATGAAATTTCTAAACATTCTAAGAATAAGCATATAGTATATTTTAAAATATACTCAAACTCTTACAATTAAGCATTATCGAATGGAATGAATTGCTACGGCAGCAGTGTAGCAAATTCTTATTTCATAGAAAATTTAATAATTAACCCAAATAAACTCAGTAACAGAATTTTAAAGACTGTAAATAATTATCCACTCTTAACGCAGTTGATATTTCAGAAATAGAGGGAACAAATATATCACGCAATAAAAACTATAAATTCTTAGATTCCACTAATAACACATTTAAAACGATTCTCAAAATCTTACATCTAAGCATTTCGGAATCTTAGGACCTGTGACTCCAGCGTAACAAATTCCTAATTGATAGACCATTTCAAACACACCCTGGTAAATGCAGAAATAGAAGGCACTTGCACTCTAAAGATAGCAAATTGTGCAGTGGTTGCTTCCTAATCTACAAACAACGGCTTCATCACGCGATTTTCGTATTAGGAGCAATTTGATGTTGCCTAAGAATCATTTGCAGAGATGGTTGTGTAGAAAATGAAAGCGTAACCAACACATTTCATCAGCTTAATGTAGTCTTTTGTGGTACTGGAAAGCTTTCCTGGCCATGCTTAAGAATGCCATTCTCCAAATCGCCCGAGCATTCGCGAATGATTAGACTTCCATTTTCGCCTGGTTTATGCTATCGAACAATTCTGCAGTTTCGTGTAAAAATAGATTAATGCGTTCCTAATTGCAACTTATTTGTGAAACGGGTATGGATGGAAAGGGGAATGGATAAGCAAACAGATTTCGATAATTTCATTGTGGAAAGAATTATAATGTTAGTGTTTAATTTAATTAAAATATACATAATATTTTATGAAGTGTCTCTCATCATATGCATTATAATATGTATAAGCATTCGAAGTTTTGGTAATAAGCTTTATAGTTTCCATTACTTTTTTCTATTGCACTTTCTTTTCACTTATATATTGTACTTTAAGAAACTAAGCAAATTAATTAATTAATATTGGTCAGTGTATCCTTTACAATCGACTATCAATAAACCAAATCTCTATTATTTAGATTTTTAAAATGAATTTAATGTTATAATTAATTTAAAATATAGTTGAAACTATATTTATATATTGACTTATATAAATATTAATACTTCAATCAATATATAATTGTAAGATTAAATTTATGAAAATGCTGCCGATTACTGATTAAATACTTAGGCATACTTGGATTTTACTAAGGCAATTGAATAAGAAAAATCACTCAGAGATTTTTTTTAACATTCTTCTTTTACTCCAAATAAATTTATGGACATGGAAATATCTAGCCTAAAATACGAAATTAAATATAAAATAAGGAACATATATAAAAGTATTAATAAAAGACCCAATTCCTTAACTCTTATCACATAATATGCCGAAATACATGTATTATCTATATCATATAATTAAACAAACTACATAAAATTTTCTTTCAAAAATTTAAGTTTACATTTTTTTTTCTCGCGAAGAAATTAATTGAATCTTTCATACAAACATAATAGTAAAATTTATAAGGTAATTAATTTTTCCCCTGCTGTGCTTTGGTTCTTGTTAAATTTGAATGTAAAATTCAAATATTCTTTTTATACTTAATTTTATATGTAACTAAGTTTTCTGAAGACGTTTGAGTTTCATTCCAATTAATATCTCTTTGTAAAAAAATTGCATTTTTTATTTTGTACATTTTCAGCTAAAAAAGCACTTCACATTTTTCTGTTATTCCATATTAAAAAAAATATTTCATATAAACATCTAACAAGTAGGAAAAAGGACTATACCCAAAATAAGATAGATTGCGTCAGTGGAGACGGATTTCCTAGCTATCCAGGAAAGAAACTTGCGCACAAGTGTCAAAAGTAGAATGAAGTTAAATAGAGTTCAGAGGAAAGCACTGGCCTACCCTGGGTAGTCTAGCCAAATATGATTAAATTTCTGTTTATTACCAAGCTTATAGTATTATGTATTTTTTATTTGATTTAAAAATATTATTTTAATTTAATGGGAAATTAATGTTTACGATTTTTTTATTTCTGCAATTTTTACTTTTATTGGTAAAGAAAGTATCAGCTGAAGATTTGTTTTAGAATTCATAAACTAAGTCTTGCTTGACTAATGAAATCAAATACAAATGGGAATAGCATGCATCCCTATAGAATAACAACAATTTATCTTACTTATTTTCTTCAAATCTAATTTAGTTCTTGCAAGGAGTGCATCAGCAAAAATAAATGTGCAAGTCTAGCAGATTTAAAATGTATTTTCTTATATAATCCAATTTTAAAAGGCCGACATTTCTTAAACAAACTTTACGTATTGAAAGGCTAATTTCAACAAATACAAAAATGATACTTTTTTTCGGTTTAAACAATTTCTCTTCATATCAAACAAGATTAGTCTGTCAGTTTTCATTTCAAAATGATATGTGTTTGCATTCGTAGGAAGAAAAACAATTAATGAAAAATAATCTTTTGTCTTATTTTAAATCATGATAGGACATGGTATTATTTTACATACGCTATTCCTAAGTAAAGCATAACTGAATGCATTATTTACTGTACAATTTCATTGAATCAATGTTCCATATCTTTCATAAATATTTAGCATTATATATATATATATATTATATTTTCAAATGGATACATTGTTTTTAAATTTTAAAAATATGGCTGCACATCGATTCGTAGAACTTGTTTTCAAAAACGTGGTTTTCATAGTAAAATAGAATTTCTATTTTTTAAAGACATTAATGTGTATATTCTAGGTACTATTTTTAAATCGCATAGTAAAATTTGTAATATATTTAAGAGAAAACTTATGTTTCAGTGTTATCCATTGAATCCAAAGAAAAAGAAATTGAAATTTGAGTGTTTAGTAAGAAAAAACGCTTAGCAGAAAATTAGATTTTTTGAATAAAATTTCATCGACATTTTAATATTTCCTTTTATGTAACGTGGAAATGTATTTTTGTATATCAATTCAAAAATTAAAGCATTCTTTCATGATTCCACTTTTGTTCGGACAGATATTTTCATTAATAAGGAATAAAATATATTATCAATTTCATTAAAAACTGTTTCATTGCTGAATTTATTCCATGGCCATTGTTATGATATTAAATATATATTTTATGTAACTACTTTTTGTACTAATATTGTTATATTACTAATGTTGTTATATTACTGTTTAACTACTAATATTGTTGCTATTATTAGTAACAAAATTTTAAATTTATAAAATAAAATCGCAGATGAATCAAATCTGAAATCAGAATCATGCCCATTGTTCCGAGGTAGACGCTGGAATCGTCTGAATTTTTTAAATAAATATTTCTATATTTCAGCTCAAATATTTATTTGCCTTCAACTTAAAATTAAAAAAAGTTAAATAGTAATTAATTACTTGATATAATTATAATATTAAAGCACTGATTTATCAATATTTTAATTAGATTCTTTTATAAACTATTAAAAACAATCCTTTGAAATTCATTTTTTTAATAAATTAATATTGGTTTTATGTTATTTAAGTTCATATTTACGTGTTGCCACCTTTTTAAAGTAAGTTTTTAATATAATAATTCAAACTGAATATTGATTAAAAATCATGTAACATCACTATATAATCTAACGATATATGCTTGGAAAATAACAGCAATTAATTCAACTGACAAAATAATGGAATTTCAAGACATATTTAAAAATTAATTCAGTTCCTCAAACGAAACCTGTATACATTCCAATTTTCACATAATTTGATGGTGTGCGATAAATTAGAGTTTTGAAAATTTTAATACCAAAGAATTTTTAGTTCAGCCATCGAGAAAGATCGATTGTAGGCCTTTTCAATTAGATGTACAAAGAAAAGAAAATTGCAATTATTTCATCTGATCCCGTTTCTAATTTCTTGAGACAAGAAGTACTTTTACGCCCTCGGTTTTCAAACTGAAGGTGAAAGAAAATGCAATGGGTAAGATTATGAACAGGTATCATATGCGAAGACTAAAAAATAGTTTATATTTGGAATTTAAAAATATCTTTCCAGTTATAAATAAAATTTGTGAGTTCATATATTTATATAAAATATATAACAGGAGTAATTCTGAAATATCTTTTGCCATATTACTGATAATATAGAAACATATTTCTTTCAAAATTACTTATTCTCAAAAAGAAATAACACACCTTTTATATATATATATATATATATATAAAATATCTTTTTTAAATTTTTATGATTTAAATTAATTTGTAAAAATTAAAATTTATTAAAATTTTAATAAATTTAAAAATAATTAATTCAAAAATAATTCATTCATTTCAAAATGTAAATTAAATTAATTATATTTCATGATCATGGAACGTGGATTTTCATTTCTGAGTAATGATTTGTCTTTTATTTTATATTTAAGCAATGATTTGCATCTTTTATTTTATATTTTAAAATGTCTGACATCTGAAAGCATACAGAGAACATAATGTTTAACTTCATTTATAAGCTATTTTATATATATCAATTTACTTCTGTCATTTTTTTACATCTATGCAAAGTAGTTCTCACAAATTCTAATTATTTTTATTACCACATATGTTTATTAGATATAACATCTAAACAGGTAATAAAATCTATATTTCTTTACATTTTTATAACTCATCCTTACCCAAAAAGAAAGGTACATGGTGATTCAGTGTTTCTCTATATATTAAAACGGTTTTAATTTTTTTCCTTTGTTTCTTATAGAGACGTATTAAAATTTTAGCACTAATAACCAATGTTTTAAATTAAATAATCCAGCTAACCTTTTCATCACTGTTCACAGAAATGAATACAAAAAAAAGAAAGTCGACATGGAACTGAACACTTTTCTCTATCTCAAGATACAAATAGTTTAAATCGAAGATTTCACTCATTTGCATCAAGGCAGATAAAAAATTATGAAAAGCATTACCATCCTATCGATACTTGTATTAAAATTTGAGTGCTAATAGAAGGTGACTTTACTTCAAACTAAATAACTTGGCTAATCCGTAACTCATTGCACTCAATAATGAATACAAATATCTCAAAACCGACCTCAAACTGAAGATGTCTCTTTATCTCAAGGAGCAAAAAGGTCTAGATGGAAGATCTCACTCACTGAGTGCATTAAAGCTGAGCAAAAATTATGAAACCCATTACCGCAACTTCTCCGAAATCCGTATTCCGACCACGAGGCTCGTCTCCTGAAAGCAGAATAAATAATGTAACAGGGAAAAAGGTTATATGCGGTAAATTATTTGAGCCTTTTCTCCCGGACCCAAGACTATTGATTCCCATTAAGTGCGGATCATTAGATCCGCTTTTCAGGGGAGGGGGCATCAGTCTTACGGCCGTCGTGGTCACATCAATCACCCCGACTGTGATTGCTTGCCCTTGGAGCAGGGACACGGACGGAGATAAAAATACACCGATACGAGCTTCTTACAGCGACGAAAGGAGGTCGCCTTTGCTCACTGTATTGTCTTGGAAGATATGATTTACTTTTAGGATGGTTAAAAGGGTTTCTTGGAGAAAGTAAAGATAAGTTTGTTTGCAGAAGACTTCTTATATCTATTAATAAAATGCATTGATATTAGTAAAAGCAAATTAGGTTTTAATAAATGCAAAAGCTGATTTAGAATGGAAAATAAGAAACTCGAAGTATACATTAAAATTTTTAATAAATATATAGAATTCTATCAGTTTTTATATTTATTTGTATTGCAACTTTGAATAATTTGCAGTTTATTCATGATTATTATAATAAATTTTAGATCTTTGATAGCAATTCTCGTCCTTAGTTTAAATTGTTGATCATAATACTGCTGAAAGTACGAATATAAATTTAATTTCTTTATTGATAATAATTCGAATGAGTTTATTTGAGAAATCAAGGGTGACACTGCTTGTTTTGTTTTATATGTTTCACCTAAATGTTAATCGTTTCTTACTAGATCTTTTTTGTTTCTCGCTGAAACTCAGATCTACAGTCAATTCTGCCACTGAAAATTTCTTCAAACAATAAATCAGACTGCTAAAACTCCTTTCTCATTTCATTTGGGCTGATTTTTGAAAACATCAGAGTACATGCACATATATGAGCCAAAATTGTAAATAACATCAAAGAGAGATTTATTGTAAACAAAATAGATTTAGTGTTACCAATTTCATAAAAATACAGCACTACATCCTACTTTTATTTTATATGATTTCAATATTTATTCTCACCGGGAATATTATACAGACAAAGTTTATTGTAATTTATTTGACGTCTGATGATCTGTTGTTTTCATTGTACTTTTCAGAGAAGATATGATTTATTTTGTGTTCTGAATATAAAAAGCCGAAAATGAGAAAAGAAAAATGTTTTCCATCTTTTAATCATTAACGATATACCAGACTTAAGTGTTTAACCAATGAATACCAACAATTTTCTGAAGAGTAAAAAATATCAATTATAAATTAATATGAAAAGGGATATAAAAACTAGAAGGCAAAGAGAAAAGAATAAGTGAAAAATAAGAGAAAGATAATTAAGAATTGAATTGTACTTTTAAAGATTATCGAAATTAATGTCATAAACTATGTAATCATAAATGCATATTTTATTTTGAAAAATTGCATATATGAATTATTAATGTCCTATTCTAAATATTGTTTCATTTTGTAGCATTATGATTTCGACCTTAGTAGAAATGACTACAGCTCCTTGTTTTTAATTTTTTTATATTAAAAACTATTTAAGTGTCTTTCCAAGTTAAATGCGAATTCAGTGATTGAATTTAAAAGGAAATTTTAAATATATAAGTCATAAATTGTTCATAATGCTAAAAATAAATAATTTTATTTGTTATTTGTTCAATAAATTTCTGATTTTTAAAATTAAAGTGTCAGGTAAGAAAGTACCAAAAAATGCATCTTTTTACTATAGTAAGAAAATCAATGTAAGGGTGAGAGAAGGATCATATTTGTTTAATAATTCGAAATATTTAATTTCACACGTGAAAACAAATTAAATAGAATCAAATAAAAATCAATACTTAAAATAGCTTGAAATTAGTTTAAAGACACAATGAATTAAAAAATTAATAGGCATATTCTGAATTTTCTGTTTTTGAAGACTGATTTTTGTTTCATGTTTACAACTGAAAAAAAACTTTTAAATTCACTTTTCTTTATAGCGTATTTCTCGTTTATCTTTGATAATACTTGCTCCATTGATGAGAACATGTTTTTTTTTGAGAACTTGCAGTTTTGTTACATAAATTCAATATGATGAAATTTTTGCTATGTACTGTAGTGTAGAAATCAAAGAATTCATTTTAAACTTATTATTATCATTGTTAACAGCAATGGAATACTGAAAAGTATATCGAGATTTTTAATGCAACCTTTAAGGAAAGAATATGGTTCAAATGTGAGCTCCTGGTGTTAGGGCCAGAAATTGGGACAAAATAAATTAATCTAAAATTTTAGAAATTTCGTATACTGTAGACAAAAAGATAATCAAATATTGATATTTTCGGAAATATAAAATTACAGAATCTATTCCAACTGATGCATTATACACTGAAAATTCGAATGAGCTAGATGAAGGATGCTGCTGCTTTATCCTACATGAAAATATGAAGCATAAACTGCACTTCAGAAATTTATAGTCACCATACAGTTTTTGAACAACTGCAAGAGTACAAAGAACTGAGGGATTACCCATTTGTGATAAATGCTCCAAACCCTCAACTACTTATTTCATCTCAAATCAATTGACCACAATTTTGCCTGTGCTCTCCACTTTTTTATAATATTCGTGACTTAACATCGAGCGTATTGGAAGTTTATCATATCAACCGTACTAATTAATCGCGTGTCAAAATTCCAGTAGCTCCATGAATTTAGATTTTGTGTCCATGGCTTACAAATGGATTACAAGTTTATTTCAAAAACCGGGAAAGTCGTTAATAGCAAAAGTAATCAGCATCTGTCAATGCTATTTATGCAGCATTCTAACTGACCATTAAAATAATGACTTAGAAAAGTAATATTGCATATTTGTAACAATAGGATTCACATAAAAAAGATGATATAAAAAATATGTTTTATAAGAAAAACAAGTATCAATGTATCTAATTTCGAGTATGTTCAACACTTTATAGAATTCTAAAATAAAATTCAGATTTTCAATGAATAACTTTGAAAATATAAATATATATTCTTTAAGACGAAGAATTGGAGTATAAAAAGCAAATTTTATATCTTTAATTTTTATTTATTTGTTTTAGTGCATGTTCAAATGGAAATGTTTCTTTCTTCATCAAATCTGAAAACAGTTGTAATAAGATGAAAACATCCATGCAATTTTCCGTGTGAATGAATCCATATAGGATTTTATTTTCTTCTTTCGTATTTCAAGTTGACGGGTAGAAACAGAAAGCATTTAATGCTTTAGAGTTTGAGAATCGCCTATCACATTTTACTGTATAGAGAACATTCTATGAAAAATTGAATAAATAATCAAAGCTGCAGAGTGTTTAACTTGTTTCAAACCCAGTGCACTAAAAGAAAAATTGGGAAATGAATTATTTCATAGGATGTAATATGTGCACAGTCCATATTATTTTATTTATTAGTCAAGCAGTAAACTGAATATTTTGTTTCCAAATAGCTAAAAGGTTTTACCTCCTTGTACAAGTCTGAAATTATTTTAAAAACGGTTGCTGAATCAAATAAAATATTTTAATACTGATACTCTCTAGCATTTAAGGGAGGATCTAGATTACCGTAAATAAGCTGATGCATAATAGAATAAGTGAATGTAAAGTAATAGCAATAATAACAATAACAAATTCCTGTTTATTTGTATAATTCAGTTTAATACTTTCAATACTTTTTTAAGTAAAAGTCCTTTCAGCCTGAAAATTATTTGGCAATATTCTTGTATCTTTATTATTACTGATATTTTAAATTTAAAATTAATTTAAATAGTTTAAAATAGATTTTATAAACAATCTAAGGGAAGGAATAATCTTATAAATTTCAAAACAGTAGTCAATATTATTTGAATATCATATCAATTTATGGTCATTGATTTCGATTATATTAGTGAAGAAATATTATGAATATTGTAAATATTTTAAAATTCTATTATAATGGAAAACTAATCAAATTTCGTTTGAATAAATGTATTATTCTTTAGAAATTATTTAACACTTACTAATGAAACAAGATAGATATTTTCAAATTCTTTCCCATCAGTGTTACCTTTCTTCCTTTATGTCTTTTTTGTTTTTTCTTTGAAAAAAGAACGCTAGTAAATAATACAAATACATTGATAAGCGTTAGAGGTATCTTTTTGGCTGACAATGCAGCGGATGACGAATGAGGGTAGCCTTTGATCTGTGACTAACACTATTGTCTAAGAAGAAACGATGTGCTTTTTGACGTTGCAGCCTTTGAGTTCTGTTTTCTCTAAGAAAACTAAAAGGTGGTGACTAAATATTTTAACTATAAGTAATGTATTGCAGGCAAAGTTGCATCCAAATCATATAAGACGGTTATGAATACTAAAAATGTTAGAACGAACATTAGAAGGATGGAAAATAATATTCACTTTCTTATTTACGATAAATTAAGATAGGTGACTATGCTGCAAAGTCGATTTTTTTTTAAATTTCTTTATAAAATTATTCGATTTATGTTTTCACTTTTTGAGAAGTTGCGCTGGTTTCACCTTTGCTTTTACATACATTTTAACTCTATTTTGCGTATTTAGATGCTGTTTTCTTAAGTACAAAATCACGAACGCCCTCACAAATTAAAACCAATCGCTAATTATTTGTAGAAATTCAGTGTAATAATTTGTCTATGACATTTAGTTCCATAACTAGAGGATATATAAACAGATATTTAAAAATGTTTTGGAATTGCTTTAGTTTTTCATAATATGAAAAAATTGGAAAGTTCACATTACTTACTAATCGAATCCCAAATTCAAAAAATGGATAAAAATAAAGGTTATTTTTTGTGCAAGAACTATACAGTATATTTTTAAGCCGTCTGAAAAGCTTGAATGAAATCATTTGACAAATCTGCAACCAAATAGATTTTTTAACAACAACAAAAAAAAACTTTTTGAAATTTTTTGATATTTTGCAAATTAACGTATATTTTAGTTTCATAGATACTTTTTAATTCAAAAATGTAATTCTTTTCAACAATTTTCAAAAATGCTATTCTGAACGTAAACATATAATTGAATAAACTGAGTGATTTAGTTTTAATTACAAAGAAAAAATTACATGTTAAAAGGAAACAATCAGAATGTGCCCTGAAATCATAAAAAAAAAGAATAGATTAACAGCATTCAGGAGTAGAAGGAATAATATACCTTCATAAAGGTAAATAAATATTTAAAAAACTAAAAGAAGGAATAAATATGAAAGAGCTTTTATTAAAAGTTAGATGTTTGATATTTGAATAAATTGGATTTTTAATATTTTTCAGACATAAATTTATTTTTTCATGTTACTCAAAAATATAACAATCCGTTTTGTAAAGTTTTCATTTTTATTCAAATGATTTTTAAAAACTAATTATTTTCATAAACAACAGTGAATTAATTTAAAATTTCTTTCTTACGACATTTAATCATTTTTCAGTCAATTTTCTTTGAAATATTTTCGATTAAAATAATTATTTATTTTTATGCTATTGAATATTATGTATCATTTGTTTTCTAAAGATGGAATTTTGTAATCAATTTTCATTAAGTTCGTGATATGTCATAGCTGGAAATGTATGCACAAATTTTTCATATTGCGTTCAATGATTTAAATAACTTAGAACTTATTTATCAGTTAACACATTAATTTAAATAAAACTTTTACACTGTACAAACAATATCATAACTAGTAAAAAAACTTAAATAGTAAATTTACTACATTCGTGAAAATGAATCATTATTGCAATTAATCAATTAATATAGTTTAAAAATATTACAATATAAAAATCAATAAAAGTTTTAAAAAATGTTTTAAATACTTTGACTTTTTTATTGAGTAATATGACATGATTATGATTGAGTATGAGCAGATTACATTTTTAATTCAAATTTCTTTGTCAAAATGGAAGCATAAAAAATGTGAAGTGTTACAAATTGTCTGCTCAGCTATAGTTGAATTCAAAGAAAAAATTTGTAAACATTCATTAAAACGAAAGATAATATGAATTAGAACTATAGCAAATTCATATTTATTTAAAATTCCTGAATTTATTGAAAATTGATGTATTCAGAACTTGTTGTCTTCATTCAAATATTTCATTTCTCCAATTTTTCATAAATCTGTTCAAGTGATTATTAATAAAAGCATATTTTTTCTTTCATAAACTTGCATTGAACATCCTTCTTCAGCTAGCTGTTAGCTATGATTTTTATGATATTAATTTATTTGTCTCAACCAATTATAAGGAATTACATTTTTTCCACACAAAATTAATGTTACTCTAAATTCTGCGTGAATAATAATATTTGGTGGCTTGATCAGCTTAGTCGTTTATTGATATCACTATAAAAATGAAGAAAAAAAATAACAGACCAGCATTAATGATGAAACTAAGCATTATAACTATTTAATTCAAATGAAAATATCTAAATTATGTATACGTAACAAACATGGATAATAATGCTTGGTAACTTGATCAGTTAAGTTATACATCAGATATTTCTGAAACAATGGAAAAAAGGAGAAACAAATCACCACTGATGACAAAACTAAAAGTCATGAACCTTCAATTGAAGATATCTTATCAGTGGATTAGGGTTGGTGATTAGTTATTTGGTTTCACTAATATTTAAATATCAATTCTGATAAATCATAAAAAACCATGCGATTTTTTATTTTATTTATTGATAATAATTCTTTCAATTTTCAGTTCCAATCCAAGTGAGAGTAAGTCCAGCACAGCAAACTATATCTGTTGGCCAGGCTACCCATTTCAACTGCACTGTATCAGGTTTCCCGATTTATGGAGTCACATGGACAAAAAATCTGAGGCCTGTCTTGACAAATGAGAGAATCCGCGTCCTTGGAAACGATGTCTTGTCCATCAACTCTGTGGTTCGTGATGACAGAGGTGTATATCAATGCTTCGCTCATAACCACTTTGATTCTGCGCAAGGCTCAGGAGCTTTGCTATTAGGAGGTATGGTTTTTTTCTTCAAATCGCTGTAAAATTTTATTCAAATTAATTTATTTCAATTTAATGAAGAGAAAATCTCATGCTTCAGCATTTTAAATGATAATACAGTTAAAGCTTTGAAAATTTCATCATTCATGTATTGAAAGAACGTACGTAAGAAAAATGCAATATTAGATCATTTGTGTAAGATTACTAACAAATAATTCATTTAAATTACTTTTAGCTCCATAATGGTAGTATTATGCTTTAATAGATATTCAAGATTCATACTATGTATTAAAGTGCACTTAAAATATGGAATATCAAAATCCTAGTACACTAACAAACATACCATTTTAAAAAATATTAGTATTAATTTTATTGATTTACTGAATTGCAGTCACAAGATGTTAGTAAAAGTTTTTTTAGTCATTAAAAATTAGTTTTTATTGTTGATAAAGGTCACATTAGTTATTAAAAATTAGTTTTTATTGTTGATAAAGGTTGCATTAGTTATTAAAAATGTGTTTGCATTAATTAGCAAATATTACATTATTAAAAAAATTAGTTTGCATGAATTTGTTATTAAAAGTTGTTTCATTTATTAAAAACTAGTTAGCATTAATTTTTCAGTAACAGTTGTATTAGTTATTAAAATTAGTTTGCATTAATTTGTTAGTGAAGGTTATATTATTGAGTAAAAATTAGTTTGCATTAATTTGTTAGTAAACGTTGCATTAGGTAAAAAAAAAATTATTTTGCATTAGCTAATCATTATTTAAAATGAATGAATATTTCAAGAGGAAAATGTTACTGGACGAAAGGAAATTTTTAAATCTATCGTTGTCTTTCTATAATTTTGTTCATTTAGTACAAGAAAATTAGGATGTTTAAGAAAAGAAATAAGTTTTAGCAAGACTGCGAAGAACAAATAATTGTATTTTATATTTTAACTATCCATAGTACTTTTAAACCGTACTGTCGAACTGAAAATATTCAATTTTCCTTCATCAAGCAAACTAAAAAATGAGAAAGATTATTTGGAACGAAAGTTACTAATTGGCCATTTTTGAAGCATATATACACATATGAGAAGGCCACATAACATAATAATAAATAGGGAATTTAGTGATCATAGTTGATTTTTTCCCCTCATATCATTTACTTATACATATCCCCTCATATCATTTATTTTACATCATATTTATTTATAGGAATGGTTTTCTTTGGTAACTTCACTTGTGTAAATGACTGAAAAAGTAAAGACAAATATTCTTTGAAAATTGGCAACTGTCATTACAGTTTGTTATAGTGAAGCGATTGTTGAATAAAATTCTGATTGCAGTACAATACATGTAAATTTAGAAAAGTACAATCTTTTCTTCTGAGCGATATTTACCAATATCAAATGCATCATATATAAATTTACTACAATTTCTATACAATATGAGATTAAGCAATTTATTTTGTTTAAAGCTATTCATTTTAAAATTCCAAATTATTTATTTATTGATTGATTTTTTAAAATTAGATTACATAATCAGTGCTAAGCAATAAAGAATGACAAACAAGTCAAGTAAAATAGAGTGATGCAGTATTTAATTACATATTTGAAATAAATAAAGCCCTTTTACTCATAAAAAATTTCAGTTTAAATATTTTTTAAATGAAAATGGTGCAGGTATAGTAATACAGATTACATTTTAAAGAAATATGACTTTATTTTTGTTCATATGTCTATATTTACAGCTCCTATGTTTTTTTTAAATATCTTGTTTCAACTCACTTCCTAATTAATTCTTCTCTTAAGTTCAATGAAAATTTTTCACCTGGAATTACTTCTTATACTTTTTTAACAATAAAAACATTACGAAAATTTCACTTCACAGAAGTTGAGGAACGTCCTATTTGTTGTTTATTCCTAGTAAAAATTCCAAAATTAATATTGCACCCATACTGAAATTAATTTCAAATTAATTTGAAACTATCTTCATTTTTTATACTTCTATAATTCAAAAAATGCTTTTATTTCTATAGGATAACAAATCATAAATATTATTTACAAAAGTTCTAAAATTTTCATTATTTTAAAACTTTTTCTTCCTGTTTTGAATTCAAACCTTTGGAAGGAAAAAAAAAACGATGTTGTTTTTGCTTATCTAATATTATTGCCTACTGGAGCAAACATAAAACCACCTGCTCTTGTTACAAGTTAAAAATAAAATTAGAACAATAGACTCGAAAATATGATTTTTCAAGTTTTTAATATCTTTCAACGTTTATAAATCTGAAACATTAAATTAAATTTAAAATTTCTTCTCATTTGTTGCAAGATGAAATTTGTAGCATTTGTAAATAATAAGGACGTTTTTATTAAACGTGCAAGGTGAACACAACGTTCTTTAATATAATACTGAATATAAAATGGTAACAAAAAATTTCTTTAAGACAGTATCTAAATAATTTTATGGCTGAGTAACTTGTTTTAGTCTTAGTTCTATAACAAAAAATACTTAACAAACAGTTCATGACTATAATAAATGAATCATAATTCGATTTTTCATAAAATTACATTGAAGAAAAAAGTGTTAGGCATTTTTATGATTCTGTGAAACTTTATCTGATTTTCATTAACTTAGATCCACTAAATTAGAAACCTATCTGATTTGTCACCATTTTTCATCAGTTTAGATAATTTTATGGATATTTTTTATACCCAAGTAATATTTTATTAAGCAAGTTAGTGATATTTAAAGCTAAAAAATCATGTACATAGCATTATAGTTAATTAAGGTAATCAAATGGTATAAAATCAGAATCGTAATTTAATATATTTGGAGTTGAAATTTCAAGGACAAAAACTCGAAAAATGTAGAATCATTCCCTCCAAATTATTACAAAACTGAAGCAGATATCGTTTTCTAAGCCAGCATTGTTTTCAACTGCAGGTTAAACAAGTTAGTAATATTTGAAGTTAAAAAAAATACAAATCATGCGTATGCAGTATTAGAACAGTTAGAAATTAGAATCGAAGTATGATATATCTGTAATTGAAATTTCAAAAGAAAAGAACCCCAAAATTAAGAGTAATTCACCCCAAAGTATTATAACACTGAAGTAAATATCAGTTTCTAAAACACTGCATTGTTTTTGATAGCAGGATATCATTTCCACATGCCATTTTTCACACATTAGCAAAATGTTGTGCTATCAAAATCGAAACATTAAGTAAACAGCATTTCAAGTGAGGCCTCTATTATTGGATTTACGCAGCATTAACGAGCGGAGGTCGATTACTGACTCTGAAATTGAGTTTTAGATTCTTGATGGTGATTGGGTATGGTCGCAAATGGGCATTAATAAATCAAAATTAATGCTTGAGCCGTGTCCTCCTTGCAGTTGACACGGGCAACGAAGTTTAAATGCAGGATAAGGCTTCACGATAGTTGATTGCGAGTATACATCATCCAAGAATTGAATGGGAGATAGAGTGCTTTCCGATTTTATTTGGGATTAATTCGCAAAGTGGCTTTGAGAGATCGTGTACAATATAATTTGTATAGTGAAGTTCGCTGAAATCAAACTGTTAGTTCATTTATGGAAAGCCATGTTGATTTATATTGTCTAAGAAGAATATATGCACAATAGATATTAAATCAGCTTTATGAATTACAATTACTGAAAAATGTAATAACCTAATCACCTACAGCGATCAGCATGCTCTACAGGAATGTTATTGATTTGAATTTTAGTCGAACCGTTTAGAAAAACATGTCCATCTATTGCAGACTTTAATCCTACTGTCCGATGTCAAAGCTCTGTTGTTATAATTGTCTTGGGTATGTTCTGTTCAATGTGTTTATGAACTTTTATAATGCTGACCAATTCAATGACATCATAGATCGCATACAAACATACGTATTCAGGTTGTCTGAATTTTGCTGTATTTAACTTTAGTTTTTATGCATTTTAACTTAAATCTATTAACTTATTCAGATATTAGGCAAAGTTTTTTTCTTTGCCTCCCAATAATGGAAGAAAAAGAAGCGATTGAATATTTTATGAAACTTTGAAAGCTACTTTGATTTCAGTGCAATAATTTAATTTATTGCTTTTTATACAGGATTTTTTAAAGATCAAAAAATATAGAAAGCTTTGAAACAGAATCAAATTGGAATATTTTAAAGACCTTCTTGTAAAGTGGAGATTCAGTATAAATTTCATTAAAATTAAATTAAAAGTTCTAAATATTCAATCCTAGATACATACTACAACCCTCCAGAAAACAAACATGTCAAATTTGATAACATTTATTATCAATGCAAATATCCATACACTTTTATAGATATTATTAATAGAGATGTATAAAAAATTAATCTTTCGATTTCATAATTTTGATGCAATTAACTTTCTTGCCTTTTTTTAGCGTTTCAATGTCCACATTTGTATGTATAAATACAAAAGGAAATTTTTCAGGTGAATAACAGAATGAACATCGATGATCATTCTTTCTGAAATGTTCTTAGAAAACTTATGTAAGCTCTCAGAAACCGTTATAGTTAAGAAAGCGAAGACTAAAGATTACATATTACTTTATGAATTTATATGCAGCAATAGCATTATGATGTCAGAAGGTTTCAAATATATTATTCCAAATTTTAATAACTATATGAATTTGAGAGAATATAAATATCCAAAGCATTAACTTATAACAAGCACTGAAAGAAAACTTAACCAAAAAAATTATAATTTATCTCACTTATCCCGAAGTGCAATAATTTTGTGTTGATAAATTTAGTATTAAGAGATGATAAATTTGAGCTACAAACATTAACATCCAAAGTTATTACTTACATCTTCAGGTAATCTGATTAAAGTACATGACATCAGTATTAAAGTATTTACTAATCTGTTAGGTCTTGAAATAAAAAAGGCTGCGTTCCCTAATTACAGAATTATTATAAAATTCAATATAATTTGGCACATGGATATTTATAAAGATTTTTTTATCATCTGTATAACTTATAAATGTGTTCTTTTATATAAAACCATTCACATGTGTATATTTCAGTGTGGACACCCTTAATGGCTCAAAGACTATGAGGTATTCGGAAGTTACTATATAATATCCAACATTTTAGGATCCCAAATTGTTTGTGTCAGTAACCTTAGCTAACGTAAACATGATTTTCTATGTATAACTCCCAAATTGCTTATGAATAGCAAGGCCTGGTTGATTTGAATTTCTAGAAACAAATTGAATATAAACAGATTTTTCTTTCATTGATTCAATTTTAGTACAATCAAATACAAAATTAATATTTTTCATTAGTTACGTTATTTTTATTCGAAATATTTGAGAACAGATTTGCTCAATAGTAATAAATTCCGAATATTGTATTCATCGATCTTTTTGAAATAATTTTATGCATTTAAATATAACGCTTCCTTTCTGAAAATGAAGATCTGTGTTCGATTAATGTGTAATTGAAATTGAATAATAAATTTAAAATAAAATATCTGTGCAAAAGGATATAACTCATATAAGTATATATAAAATCAAAATAACTGGCTTAAAATTTCAAATTGAAACATTATTTAAAAATCAACAAATATCAAACTTTACATAAGAAGTGATTTTTTTTTTTGAAAATTTAAGGAACATTTCAGAGAAGTTCATCTTCTGTATGAAAGTACCTTCGAGAGCAGTGCATCATGTTGTTTAGTTATTTAATTTGTCTTTCATCGAAGGACTAAGTCATTCTTTATTTTAGTCATGTGAGAGTTTAGTCGCATGTTAAATTTAAAAAATTAAATACAAATGTATAATACCAGAGAAATAAACGAATTCCAAATGATATATATATAATTTGCGAAATATTACCAACCGCAAATATAAACAGGTTTGTGTTAAATGTAAGCTATTTAAACACAAGACTCCTGATATTTGACTTATACCTCATTTAAGTCGAAACAGAATCTGATTCTGAAGCTGAATTTTGTACTCCCGATGGTAATTGGACTGTCGAAGATGGACATTAACAAATTAATGCTTTAATCGTGTCCGTTTTGAATTAACACAACCCTTGAAGCGGAATTACTCAATGAGGTATTACGAATGTTGATAATGGGCTTAGATAATCCAAGAAGAGATAAATACTTTTCGATTTTATTTTAGCCATACTTGTCAAGTGGTTTCCATAAAATTTAAAGTAAGAATATGTATCTCCGGACTATTGTATGAAATGAAATTTTTAATTGAATTGCTATCAGAGGCGAATTTCAGTAACTTGTCTAGGCAGTGGGCATTATGAGATCCACTTTTCAAGACCAGCATCATGTTTAACATATTTTTAACTTTAAAAAACTGCCAATTATTTATTTTAGGTTGATTTGTGAAAATTATGTCTATTATTTATTATTTTATTAATGTCTGTTATTATTTTATTGTAAATCCTAACTATGTGACACTCGCATTTTTATACTCATTAATTTAAACAGACACACTGTTCTAGTGTTAACATTATCCTAATATTTGATGATTAATAGAATTTCTGTTTTATTTTAAATACATTTGTATGCAATCTAGGCCAATAACAAATTTTGAGTCGGTATATCTATAGTTTTTCTTTATCCAGCTGACCTAGTTTGCACGTAAAAAATTAGCTACTAATTGCCATATTTTTTTAGAGCTATATTATATCAATTATTGTTTCAACTTTGACATTTTCAAAGCATTTTCGATTTTCTTGGTAATCATCATTAATTTGGGAGTTTGCTAATAACGAAAGATGCTTGTACTATGATGGTTTCATTTATTTACAACCGTTTTTAGCCATCATCTGCTTGTTATTAACAGAGTAATTGAAGAAAATTGAGAGAATAAATAAAAAATTTGAGGGAAAAATGACAATTATTTATTTATCAGGGAAGCAATGAAATATTTTTTCAAATATTAAGCATACAGATGTTTTCAGAATATTGTAGAAATTCAAGAAGTTATATGTAACAGCATTGGTGTATTCAAATTTTTACGACGTGATCTTCAGGCGTTTGCTGACTATCTATGGTGTGGGACTATTCTTGAAATTTAACAAGGTTAGAAGGGGAAATCTCCTTAATATTTCATTTATTATATTTCAAAGTAAAATTTCAAAAAATAGCACTGTATTAAACATTTTCTCCTATGAAGAATAATTCAAACATTGTACTTCTATGCCGAATGGTGCACCACAAATACATTACACAAGGTTTGCAGAAGTATAAAAACAACCCAAATATCGCGAATAATAAAACAAAATAAGTATATAAAATTAAATAAAGGGACATAAAAAACAAGAACACGGAAATGCAATCAATTTGAAAATACAAAAGTATCAACAAACGGACATACTGAGAAGTTCTTTAACCCTATGTGAGTATATAATTGTTTAAAATCTCTTCTTAGAGACAATGTTTGCAAATAAGATCAAATATTTTTCAAAGAAAGTGAACTCATACTATACGTTACACAATAATAATGTAAATAAAATTTGTAATCATAAAAATAAACTCTAAACTTCAAAAAATATAGGATGCATAAAAAAAAACGGATTGATTGCCAACCCGGAGAAATTGTGGTATACACAATTGAATGATGGAGGCCATTGCTGTGCTTTTCTAATTTTTCTTGTAGTTTTACTAATCGGTCTTTAGTATATTTTG
This sequence comes from Argiope trifasciata, assembly GCA_026543055.1. Classification (NCBI taxonomy): domain Eukaryota; kingdom Metazoa; phylum Arthropoda; class Arachnida; order Araneae; family Araneidae; genus Argiope; species Argiope trifasciata. Next base: position 731,067 of record JAPMOQ010048154.1, read on the forward strand.
CATTTTCTTAAATATTTGGAGAATTTTATATGTATTAAAAACTGTTTCTTTTATTTCTTACTCTTCACATTAAAAATTAATCTTGTTACAAATAGATAAAAAAAATATTAATTCATTTTCTATGGAGTAACTTACAGCTAAATGAAAATTTATAATTTTATTTTTATTTTGCATTTTTGCTATTTAAATAATTTCTAATAGATTAGATGACCAGAACTTAACACATTCATGCTGCCTTAATAATAACTAAATTAATATGATAATCATACAAAAATGAGGGAAAATTTAAGGCTTTACAAATTTGACAACATACCTGTAAATATTCTGATTAAATTAAAAACATATAATTGTAAATATATTAGTAGATTTTTTTTGTTAAATGCAATACTCTCTTCTTTCCATCGCTTTAAGGAATATATTGTTAATTTACATCACTTATTTTGGGAAAATATTAATAATACGGATTCATGATATCATGATTTCATATACAATACTGCACTCAAATGAATATTTCATTTACTTTAAGGTCTTTACCGTGGTATGGTAAAACTAAGGAGATAATATTCCCACCTACATTGAATTATTAAACAACTAGTTCTCCCTAGAAACTCTTCTCTATTATTGAAAGATATCATCTGACTTGGGATTACATGGACCATAGTTTACGGGGGATCCAGCTGTTCAAAATTTGATGTTTATAACAACGTACGTGAACTCTTCTCAATGCGGCTACGCTATGTTTTGCATATATAATGAGAGTGAAAACAGTACAGTGTTGAATATTTTATGACCTCGTGTGTAAATCCATTATGCTATCTTTTATAGTTAAGCTCTTGTAATCCGGATGCATACATATGAAAAATTTGCCTAGATGAGCAAACAAGAGGGGAAAGATTTCGTTTGCACTGAAAATAATGTTTTGAGGTAGTATGCTGAAATCCGAGCAGTTCTTGTGCTGGGTATAGGTTTTCAAAAATGCTAATAATGATAGGCTAAAAAATGCTGGTTAATGCGAAAGTACTCAAAAAATATTTTATCGGGCGTGTTTGGATGAGATAAGGATAATTATAATTGTTATCCAACAATGCTAATTGACTGAGATACATTATTCCAAGTATATCTACATCATCATTCAATTGTAAAGCATATTTTAGCTTTTACTGATAATAATCAAATGCCAAAAACCAGTGATTGTAATTTGTGAATTCTTATGAATTAATTGTTTTATTAGATTAGATAATTTTTTATTCAAACCATCAAAGGCTCTTTTTAAAAATTTAGCTGAAAGATAAAATATGATATTTAGAGATTCCTTCTATGTTATGTGGCAAAAAATATTATTCAATATATTCAACTATGAATATATCGAATATATTCTATATTTGTATTGTGTTTATTTTTAAATAAGTTTTGATTTTTGAGAATTAAACAGAGTATTTACTGCTTTACAGGATTAATTCATATTATTATTCTTTTATTTTCGATATTAATTTTATTATTACATTTCCTTATTATTTATTATTTGTATTATTATTACTCTTAACTATTTGGAAAATAACCCAGAAAGCATCCAAACGTAGTATAAAGTGTAGTTTCCTTAAAACTTCTGTATGTTTGAAAGTGAAAAACTCGAAAAATACTAGATTGATATTTGAGATATTTGTACTATTTGGTAGCGTATTTGCTGGGAAAGGTTTTAGTATCTTGAAGAGATATCAAAATAAAAAAAGGAGTTTTATTATTGAGATTTTAATTAATATCTTATTACGATTCAAGCATGTGTAAAACAGTTGTATCTGAGTTTTGTCCTTATCCGCGCATGTAAAAAAAACTTTAAACTGCTCATGCTCAAATAGCAAGAGCCGTCTTATTCATATGCGATATACTTCTATGCTTACGTTTCATTTTAAGCAGAGATTCGAAGTCGATTGTACCCAAAATAAGGAAGTCCAACCTTGGTCGGTGCACATTAAATGTCAAAACACATTGTTTATAGCGCGATAATGAAAATGTAGGGGAAAGAAATATCCGGTTTGTGAATGGCAGAAATTTTAAAACAGCTTTTTTTAATTTTTAGTGAATTGTTTTGTCTATGAACATATCATATTTATACCTTTTGAGCAGTTTAACTATTTCTGAATAAGTACTTTGATAATTAATTTATAGTTATTTTTGAGGCTTTCTAAATATAATTGCATTTTTGTTTCATATTGCGTAACATATCCTGCCTCGAGTTGCGCTATACAGGTACTGCTAGTTAAATATAATTTAGGAAATGTATTTATTACTTTAGAGAATTATTTTGTTATTACTCTTATTATTGTTATCATTATTACTCTGAACTATTTAGAGGACCCAAACGAAATTGAAAATAATTGCTTAGAAAACTAATAATTTTGCAAAAGAATATGTAGCCCCATTTCCCCCTTAATAATGCACAACCCATAACCCATACATACTTTGTATTTGGCAAGTCTCACATGCCATGTGCAAAAGCAAATTCTTAATTTGTTTTAATCCAATTTCAATATAAAAAGGTGGTTTTATTTTTTTTTTTAAATTTTTATTCAATTATTTTTATTTTTATTGTTTTTATTATTTCAATTATTTTTCCGTCTAATCCAAAAACAAAATCACATCTATGTATTCATGTTCTAAATATATGGCTTCTCGATAAGAAAAAAAAGTGTCAATTAATATTCTCATTCGCCATTTTCCAAATAACCTTCATTTTGCTTATTCTTTCAATAAAAAGAAATCAGTACACTTAACAGCATTTCCGTGAAATTAAAATTTGAATTGTATAGACCAATTATTTCACAAAATTTTCTCTCAATAAAATAGAGCCCGTCTGAGCACAAACTTCAAGTGTTTTGATTGATTTCGTGCTTGAAACACATTTTCTTGGTCAAGTAAATTACCAAATCGATCTTTACTAGGAGACATATGCAATCCATCTTGACGCCGTCGACAGCCATTGAGGGATATCGATTTATAAACGCTTTTCATATTATTTGAAGGAGAATTTTCAAATGATAATCAGTAAACTTAGAAATAAACCCAGTGAACGACAATCTGAAATTCTTGACAAGTATCGGCACATTATTAGATTAAACTAGTATACTGATTCCCTTTTATCCGGTAGTATTTTGGGCTTAAAAATCATTTAACTGTTCTGAAGTTTTAAAGTATTATTTTTTGGTAAGATTTTTCTTAGATCAATATATCTGGATACAATTATTTTTTATTATATTTTAATATGATTTGCATAAAAATAATTAGTTATCTGGCTTCTGATTTTTTACTGTTTTTTTTTTCTCGTTTGCTTTGGTTCCAGAGTTTTTTTGGATTATTAGTTTCCAAAAACGATCAGTTTTTCGAAATCTATTAACTTTTATTTCTTCAAACATATGTATAACTAAGTAAAATGAAAAAATGAAATTCTAATATATTTTTCATTAAATATAATTTTTTTAGCAAAACTGTGATTTTTTTATTTGATAGCAATAATGTATGCAAAAATAGTCTATTTTGAGCATGATAAATTTATTCTAGAATTGTATATTTTGAATTACATAATTATTAAAAATAATAATATATAAGTTAGATGATTAAACTTTTTTTTAAACCTACAGATGATTAGCATATCTTTCCAGTAAAGACTGGAGTTGGAAAAAATAAGAAATGTATCACTTTTATTTGTTTCACAATAAAAAAAGAAATGATATTTTAAAGAAAAAAAAATCTTTTTATATCGAATGTGAAATATCGGTCTTATTTACTTACATTTCCTGAAAAAATTATTTATAAATGCATCAAAAATAAATGTCGCCTATTGGTGTGATTTGAAACCAATTCAATACTTATATTATGTAACAGTCAACCTTATTTGTAATTACAAAACATGTCTACAGATTTTGATTCCAAATTATGAAATGTCATAATTAATATTTATTATAATATGTAATTTCAATAATAACATATTATTATTAAATTATTAATATATGATAATATTTTAATGCTAATAATATTTATTATCATTCTTTAAAATGTGCATTTGATTCCAAATAATCAAATGCCATATTCAGTAATTATTGTCAATGAGTGATTTTATAAATCATAAATAAGAATAAAATACTGAGCAGTATCATGTTTCATTAGGTTCTCTTTCTTCTTCTTTCTAAGTTTCTAAACATTTTAAAATACTTATACAAATTTCAGATTAAGCAATGTTATGATAAATTTTATATAATTAAAGCATGACGTTACTTTCTATGTGAAGAATCGACTCATATCAACATTTTGTAAAGAAAAAGCGATGGATTTACATTATTCAAGTATCTTAATTATGCATATGTAAAATCGACGTTTAATTGGATCCAAATAAAAATAAATGGATTTTAAATTAATCAATAATATGGATTAATTGAAATAGCTATGAATGAATTTATGTACTTATTCATTTTTTAATATTTAAATTAATCGCATAACAAAATTTATGATTCTTAAATTCTGATAAATAATTTTAAAAATCATGTTGCTATTTCAAAAATGCAAATACTGAATACTAAAAATAAGAATTCAGGAAAAAAACTGAAAATTATATCCAAAATATCTGACTAGGCTATTTGATCAAATTATAAGAAGATGCATAAATTAATCGCTTATTGCTGACAAAAAGATTTGGAATTCAAATATTTATGGATATATCTTATACATGAACATTTACAAAAATCTAATATTATTGAAATAATAGTTTGTTGACAATGTTGCTGTTTTCAATGGCACTCGTCATTGACAAGCCCACTGATCGCTGTCAGCGATTTTAAGCCTATATTAGCGTACCTTGTTTTCCAGTAGTGCCAACTAGAGCAAAGAGCGTTAATTCTTCACATTCGCTTGCACAATTCCTTTTTACAGGGGGGAACATTAATACTACACACAGATAAAACACAGAAAAACAACCATTCCCGAACCGGGACTCGTACCGCGGACCTCCAGAACACTAGGAAGACATGTTACTACTAAGCCAGGATGCCGGCATTTGTATATACCCAGAAAATGTCATGACACAGTTTGGTTCAAAAAGCTATGGAGACTAAAAAAGAGTGAAATATATCCACTTTTTTTTCGATTTTTCAATATTCTTGTTATGTCAAAAATAAACGTTAATTTCCTTCTTTCTCTAATAATCAATAATATTGTTTAATAGAATTTAAAGATTTTATAAAAATTAAGTAAACGATATTGGAAAATATTAAGCCTCTGTGTTTATAATATCAAGTGAAGATAATAAATTTTTCACACAATGCTCAGGAAGTTTAACTTTGTATCTATTAAATTGTATCTATTTCTCGTATAAATGTATAGATTATACATACAAATTGCAATTTTGAATTGAATTATAATTGCCGTTCTCTTATAATGGCTGGTGGTTATTCTTACATAATGGCTAGTGGCATACATAATGGCACTATACTACAATTTCTTGTTCTAGTGTTTTAAAACTCCAATGAGTTGACTGTAAACAGGGGGGGGGATAACAAGTCATTGAGCAGATTAAATACTATGGACAAAATAATAAATTAGTTTTTATTTATTCCATTTGTATTAATTCATAGGAATAAGGGATTTGAAATTCGCTAAGTAATAATAATCATTAGTTAATACAAATCATGATCAATTAATCAGAAATGTTTAAGTATATACTTTATAAATGCATACCAAAATTAGTTTACAAAAATAATAAATATAGTATCATGAAATACCAAGATATAAATTGCTAGCAATTTCTACAATCCTATGAAAATTATATGCTTCTTAAGAAATTAAATGACATTTTAAAAATTTGCTCACAATGCTTTGAAATTAAAAGACATAATAGTTTTTCTATATTCTTCATAAAAGTTTTAATATTATTTGTTATAAAATAAATGTTATTAATATATTTATGTAATTATGAAATACAAAAATCTCTTCAAAATTGAAATTTATTGCATATTTATTTGATATACATAATGCTGACACTTATTTAAATTGTTTTTTAACAAACAGCATAAACAAATTCATAACAAATTAAGTGAAAAAAAACTAAGTGTTTAATATTGTTAAAATTCTAATGCGTGAAATATTTCATTTTGTTCCTTTGAGTCCGTTTAAGATGTATTTTTCATTAAAAGACATTTAGGTTTTCAGAAACGAAGAATATTAATAAATGTTTTCACAATTTTCTTAAAGGCTTGTGGTGAGATTTTAAATAATCATACATAAACTCTTACCGATAATTAAAGGGACAAAACAGATTTATACTCTTTACCGGTGAAATATGCATTTCACAAATATTAATAAATTTCTCAGTTCCACAAAAGAAAACTAAATTTGCTCAATTTATATTCAAGGCAATGTTCTTCAACGCATGGAATCTGCATATATTAACTGGGAAATCGTCACAGCTTTGCCATTTTCGAGCCATCTTAACTTGATTATCTTCTGGACACTCCTCGCCTTGCTGTTTCCTTTTACTAGAATGTGTTTCAATTTTACGAAAATTTGCATAAAAATGACTTTAAAAGGATCTGTTACTCTTTAGTTTAATTTTGTTCCTGCCACTGAATATGCAAATGAGCTTAATAAGTTGGTAAAGTGTGATAAAAGAATTTTGCGTTGTGCATTTCATTTAAATAAGCTTTTTAATTTAGAAAAAGGTTGTGTTTACGAAATAATAATGGCTTTATCTAATATAATTTTGGTAGAAAAATAAATTGTTTTGAAATAAATTTTTTAAACTCATTTCAGCAAAATAAATTATATCTTTTCTATTTTAAATTTGATAAATATTGAATAACAATGGTAAAAAAAGGAAATAAAATTTTATTTTTAAAAACCGTCTCAAAATATTCTTTTTTATAAATTTTGATATAATAAGAAATATATTTAAATGGGAACAATAATTGTAAAGAACATCACTTATTCTTGTTTAATGCATTCAGTATAATAAACAAATTAAATTATGAATCTAAGCTTTTTAGTGCAATAACTTTTAAAATTTGTCTCAAAATATTTTTCATAAATTTTGACACATTAAGAAATGTATTTAAATAGGACCAATAATTATAAAATGTATTTTTAATGTTCAGTTTAAAAAATGAACTGGATTGTGAAATTTAGAAATTCGTAAATTAAAAAAAAATTTGCCTTGTCATATGACTGACTCTCAGACTCACCTCGAAGGGGCACGGATAAAAAAATTCAATGACTGGACAGCAAAAGTGATGGGAACTGTGGTTGAGTCCTAAGATTCATCTCCAGTCAAGGTACAACTCTTACCTAAGGAAGTATATAAATCGTTGAGAGGAGCCAGACCCAATACTTTTTTGTGTACCCTCTAGGGTTTCGAGAACCAACCACAATAAAGGAAGCTACCCATCTTCATTTCGTTGTGCCACACTGGGGGGAGGTTAAACCAAGAGAAACAATAACAATATTTAATGCTTATGAAATTTAATTGAAATTGCCATTTATAAAATGATGCCAAATATCAATGCAAAAAATTGTCTATGTTTATGAACATTGAATATCAAACTGATAAGAATATTTACACCAAATTATTAATAGCGTTGAAATATTAGACCTGTGAAACAGACACGACAATTTTTAATACCTTGACACTAAATAATTAAGAAATAAATATAACTTGGCCTGTGTTTAAAAAAATAAGAATAAATCTTCGAATTTTCTTTCTGACATGCGGCATTCATGACTGTAAAATCAGCATAAAAAAGAAGAATTATAAATGTTTAGACTACAATAATTTTCCATACTTTAAATTTACTTTAACGATTTATTTAATCGATTTACTTTAGCGATATTAACTATACAATCAAGAAATAATTAAAACCAAATCATTATAAAACCGCTGTTATAGAGAGAGCAGGTATAAATCGTGATGATATCTTGTTGTATTAAGCTTTTCTGCCAATGCATGCCAGTAGTGTGACATTTTTCCTTCACAGGTGTTATTATCCTATTTTACCATTTGGTTTAGAGTTTGTTGCCGTTCATTGAACATTTAATTGATTTTGCGTGATAATTGAGAAGTCAAAAGTACAGACACAAATAATTCAGAAATACCTAGAATCAACACTTCTGACTCCTTCAACCATGCCAGTTAGAATGTAATAGATGATTATGGTTGTATAAATGTTTCTGAAAAAGGAATGTTTTTAACTGTGAGTCTTGTTTATAACGTCATTACTTTAATAAGATAATTGAGAAAAAGTTTTGTCTATTTTAAATTCCTGACATTTTGACCACTCACTGTATTTTTGATTCAAATAGATATAAACGTATATAGCCAGAAAAAAGAATTGTTATATGAGTAAACATAAAGTATTTAATTTTGTTTCTGTATTGTATATACTGGTTTGAATAATTAATAACAATTTTAATTTCATGATTTTACGGCTTTATGAAAGTGTTTTTTTGTTGTCGATATCAATTGCATTGCAAACTTGATGCAAAAATTATGGAATAACTTGGTTAACGTATAACTGTTAACAAAACAAAGCTCATTGTTTGACCTCTTCGAAGCAGTGCCTTAGAATTTTCATAGAGATTTATATTAATGTCGAGCCATAAAAACTTGGTTTAAATTTCAATTCTAAGCTGACTTGTGGCATTCGGGAATTGATTGTTATATTATTTAATTAAGTTTCAGTTTAGTTTAGTAATTTTAACATCCAGTTGTAAAGCAACACTAAGTCTATTTTGGGAAGAACCTCATAATATTGAACCACGGTCAGATTCTAAGACGACATCTGAGCTGACACCCCCTCTCCACGCCACACCACACCAGCGGGAAGAGTAATATGATTCAGATTAATCCATGTACCACTAATCTAAATCTAAAATCTTTAGATGTGAAAGTATTCCATAGTGGAGACATGATTGATTAGCTAGAAAATTATTTAGAAACACTTGCCCGAAATCTTTTGATTTTATTTTGATTAAAACAGCTTTTTAAGTATTTTAATTCATGTAATATGCTAATTTTTTTAAAACTTTTTTTATGATTAGCATGCATCTTGTTACTTTTATCTTATGATATATTTGCATTTTAATTCGATTCTACACAATAAGATTTCTGTTACAATAACATATATGAAAAGAAATATTTAATTTGCTTTCTTTTTTTGTACTTTGAAAATCTGCTTTGCATGCATTTTAAATTAAATACAGTCTCAGCAAGCTAACAGTGAATTGATGTTTTTTGGAAAAAATATCCTTTACCAATTTATTTTTAATTACTTCCTTTTAATTCATTTTGATGACGATTAAAAACTTTCAACCTCAAAAACTTTGAATAATTTTTTCTCATTTTTAAGCGTGTAAGTGTTAGTAAGTATATTAGTTCTTTCATTTTCTAAGAAATTATTCGTATTAGAAATGACATTTTCAGTATTTTTTCGAATAATTCAATAAATAAAGCATGTCATAATTCAACCACCTACAGATAAAAATTTTATGAATTTATTTTTGATTGTTCTATTTCATTTCCACTGAAATTTATGAATTCGTACATAATCATTTTTTAGAGAATTAATCTATCTATTTTTAAAATTGGAACTTTAAAATCATAGATTACTTATAAAAATTTATTTAATCAAAATAATTCATATGTTCAATAACCATTTAGAACTAAAAATCTTTTTAAAAAAATTTCATTGGTAGTAAGATTTAAGATGTTGAGAAAATGGAAGAAATATACTTTTAAAACTGAAGAGACAAAAATTCAAGTTTAAGCTTTTTCTCAGAATGATTGCAAAACAAAGCTCCTTATCTTCTTTTCAAAATTGAAAAGTAGGCCCTTAGAGGGTGGTCGAATAAATAAGGAAGTCTTTAAGAAAGCTAAACTCAGAGATATGTAACATTATTCTAAAAGATAATACAAAGAAAACCAATGAATCAAAGCTTTTAAAAGAATATTTTCGTTCAGACAACCATCAAATATTGTCTTGATTTCTTTAAAGCTCTTGATCCACTAATTATACAAGATAATGAAGATAGAATTTGAGTTTGACCACTGGTAATCATAAGACTTTAGTCTAATCATTTGCAATCATAAAAACTGTCTTTTAAAGAACTATATATCTTTGCCCTCACATTTTTCTACCACTTTAAAGAGTAAATTATCTTTAATATCCTTTTTTACATTTATTAATAGCATTTTCATGCATATTATTTGGACTATATATCTCCTCCGGCTACCTTTAAGGTCTTACACTCTTTCCGGTGGGCGAGTTTTCGTGGAATAGGCGAAGACTATATTTTTGTGTGTTTGTCAACATATAGGTTCTCTTTACACTTTTGTAATTGTTATTTTGAAAGTTTCATTTTTATTTGATCACGCTTCTGTAATTGCATTATATTAATTCCTGTATGTTTTTACTTGTATGTGAGCAATTTTGTTTTATTTTTTGCTAGTATCTGTGCATTTTCTTGTTTCCCCCAATTTTCTTTGCATTTGTGAATGTGTTCTTTATATTAGAAATTTTGTCTACTATCAATTTCATACTTATTTACGTTTGTAAACCTTGTGTTATAATTGTTGCAGCACAAGGCGTTCATGCATCGAAAATCATGAAGAAAAATATTATTTCAATTATCATATAAAAAATTCAAAAACGAAACATGAAAATCAACCTGAAAAGTGTTTTAACATAAAAAGTTGCTTAATATTATTTTTGTTATTTCGAATTGTAATTATTCCAATCTAAAAAAGTTAAATATAATATTCTCCTAAGTATCGTACATAGAGGTGAAAAATCCATAAAAAATATCGAGAGAGGATGAGGGACTAAATAGAAGCTCATCAATCATTTTTTATAGCTATTAAATGGTATTAAATTCTAGAAGAAAACATTTAATTGCAATCTTGTAGGCATTAAGCCAAATGTTAAAATGAACAGTAGAAAGTAATTCTATCATATTTATTATATAAACAATTAATTAATTTTGCTGCTACGAAAAATTTTCTTAAGAAGGCGACACTAAAGGCGTATTATAATATCTGAACAAAGGGCAAGTTATGTGACAAATAAGGAATAATGCTTGAAATGCATAGTTAAACAATGAAGATGTATTCAATTATATGATGCATCACTCATGCTGAATATGTTATATATGTTTCATTCAAAACTTGTAATAAATAATAGTACTTTATCAAGAATTTTTATGTTTTATGTACACAATTAATTGACCTATTTTTGCTTTAATGAGTCTAAAATAATAATTGATATATTTTTCAGATTATCATCTAATATTTTATAATTGCATCTAACTGAAGTAATTTAACGTTTGCTACTAAATTAGTTAATCTTGCTGATACGAAAAATTCACTGATGAATGCAAGACTAAAGAACTATTATAATATTTTATCGAAGGTCAAACAAAGTGACAAATATGGAATAATGCATAGATTAAATAATTAAATAATGAATATATAATTCAACCTTGGAGCTAAATGTACAAAATTTGTAGGAGTATTGATATTGTATAATTAAGCAATGGTACTTTGTCATGGCACTTTTTTATGCATGTATCGAAGAAATATGGCATAATTGAATGGTTTTTTCTAGAAGGACTCTAAGTTTGAAATATAAAATGTTTTCAAAACGTCGTTGAATCGTAAAAAAAAAATATTATTAAAATATTTTCGGAATTCTAAAAGAATGCCTTTGTATATTATTTTAATAGTGCTTTCATACAAATTAAATGTAACTTGTTTTTCCTGAATTCTCATTTGGTAAGAAATAAATCAAAATCCATTTTAATTAAGTAAAATTTAATTAAAACACACACATACATATATAATGTATAATTATTTGTCAGTTTGCATTCTTACCTCTCTCATAATTTATACGTTTTATTTTGATTCATATTGTGCAACAAGAATAATAGAATCAAAGAAAAATACAGAAAAATACGAAATTAACATTTAATAAAGGAGGCGATTCCCCTTTTCTTAGAAGCAAAAACTGAATCTGAAGTCTTTACTGATATAGTTTCAGCCAACAGCCTATTTCATGATGTTAAATTTCCTAAAAATTTAAAAAGAGAACAATAAGCTTCTCTCAAAAAAAAATACAGAATACATTCTAGGATTTTTTATTAATTTTTTGTGATAAACAATATTGTTAAGCATATAAATGTATTTCCTTAAACCGCATAGGCAGAATTGCATTAATATGTATGACCTTCCATCGCCATCTTCAATACGAAGCAGAGAATAAAAATATTCCTGCTGCTTTTGTCTGTGATATTATGGGATTGTGAAAATATCAGCTTCTTATTTTCTTCAAGTAACTCAGCGATAATTTCTTTTTTTTTGGAAGTGACTCCATTATTGCTTTGTGAATAAACTTGAACATGAATAAATAATATATATTCTAATTCATTATATCATCTCTTTATGGATTAAATTGAATGTTTTCTTTCAGAATTATTTTTATTCCCTATTTGACATTTATTTATTTCATTTATTAGTATTATTTTCTTTTTTCTGATGAATCATTATTCCTATCATCTCTATTTGAAAGATTAGTACTGATTTCAGAGTTAATCCACAATGTGGACAAAGAGATTCCTTTTCTAATAATTCACTCTTTTATGCTAACCAATGTATTACAATGATTTTCTTTTTCTTAAGAATTTTGCCAGTGTGCATGAAATTTCTATTACAAATGAATTTTGTTAATGCGTTACAGTTATATATATGTGTCATATTAACAGGGAAAAAACCATTTAAATAGGCACATCTTCTTAGTAAGTTTAAAAATTCTGCAAATGTAAAATATTAAAATAAAAAGAACAATATATTATCAAAACAAAAAAAGACATTTGAAAATTAATGTTTTTTTCTAGTTTCCACGAATTTTAAATTGGCACGAAACATTTTAAATGCCTAATATTTATGTAACATTTCTGTCACTTTTATGTAAGTATTAATTTATGAGAAAGAGTAACATAAATATGCCTTTTATTTTCAGACGAGCCACCTGTTTTAGAAGAAATTTTTTCTGACAAGATTGTCTATCCTGGCGTTTCTGTCTCGCTTAAATGCATGGCTACTGGCAGTCCCTTGCCGCAGGTTACATGGCGCCTAGACTCTTTGCCGCTTCCAGAGCAATTGCGATTTCGTGTAGGCGACTATGTCACAAGAGACAGCAGAGTCGTCAGTTACGTCAATATCACAAGTAAATCGAGTTATTGAAAAAAATTCTGTTTTATTAAGGATTTCAGTATTTTTGTTAAGTTTTTTATTATAAAAAATAATTAGATTTCTCACATCATTTAGCAAATAAAAGTATGCCTTCTCCGATTCTATTTTCATTAAATTATGGACGTTAATATCTTAGGCTTTGTACTTCACAGTAAGAAAATAATTTTAGACATTGAATATTTGTTTTAAAAAATCAGAAGTAAATTTAGTTATTGGGCCGTTCGGAAAGTCATTTCGTATTTTTGTGTCAAAATGAAAAGAAATTTTCGTTTAATGAATAAATTATTTATTAAATTATAAAATTGCCATTCTGGTCTAATACCTTTTGCCATATTTTTGGTAGTAACATGTTTACACGCTCATAAAAGTTTTGGTCTTTGCTGTAAAAAAAAACTGATCGAGGTGGTTTTTGGCCTCCTCATTTGAAGGAAAAATTTTGCAAATCAGTTCTGGTACTGATGTACTGTTAACACATCTTCTCCACACATATTGGCTAATTTATTTCTGGCTTGAACAGCATTTTTACCTTTTATAGCAAAAAAGAAAAAAATGACGAAAATGCTGTTTATTGCTCTCCATATTTAAAAGGGCACCATCCAAAAACTACTGCGAAGAATCAGCTGCACTTTTTCACACTCAAGCCTTGCTATATCAGCTCTTAAAACATAAAATGATTTTGCGGTTTAAGTATGAAATTGGGTGCGAAAAATGCAATTAAATCCTTTGTCAGGAAAAAACGAAATTACTTTCCGAACAACCTAATAATTGTTTTGACAGTACGTTTTCTTAGCATGAGGCATTTAGATCACTTGTATAAATTTGTTGCAGTGTAATATGATTTTCATCTATTCAGGCAGGCATTTTAGACACATTGACGTTGTTGTTGTAAAAACTTTTAGAAATTTATCAGCCAATATGTCTCCAATATCTACTTCATTAATTTTAAACTTCGCAAATCAATCAGAAATATGTGAGCATTATTAATTACCTCACATTTGCTGAAACAAAGAATAAGTTTTTATGAAAATTCCTGATTTGAAGAATTTTACTTTTGAATTCGATTCGAACTTCGCAAATCAATCAGAAATATGTGACCATTATTAATTACCTCACATTTGCTAAAACAAAAAATAAGTTTTTATGAAAATTCCTGATTTGAAGAATTTCACTTTTGAATTCGATTTAGTTTGAACATTTTGCATTTCTTTGTTCTGAATCACCATATCATTACACTCAATGTATTGAGAATATACTGGAAGATGAAAATCTATCAGATTACAAAGGAAGAAACGCTTGATAAAGTATGTTTAATTTGCTCGTCATTTCACAGTGATATATGCAGTATAATTGTTTTCTAGACATGCCTATTAAAATAACATACACAATAATCTCTATATCCTCACTTATAAAATAATTGAATTGAGTAGAACATAAATGTATATAACATGAAAAATAGGTTTTTTGACAGCGAGGGCAAATCTGCAAAAATCTGCAAAATGATAATTTATGTTTATCATTTAAATAAAGGAAAAATTTGAGTTTAAAATTTATTTATATGTCAAATGGCTTTTGAATCGATATATTTTTGAAGATAGCATTTATGTTTAAAAAAGACTCAATTACGAATGTAGCATTTGAAATAAATGTTCAAGTAGGTGAAATTGAATGTTAAGTAAATTAATTGAAATGATGCATTTAATGGTGTATCGTGCGTTAGCTATAAATATTAATCCTCTGGAAAATAATCCAAAAAATGGAGGCTATTAAGTAATGAAGCATATATTAAAATATTGATACTTTAATTTTATGACTATATTTACTAATTATTTTTATAAATATAACTTATGTAACAACATATTAATAACTATACATGTTTTTAACTAGCAGTTTTAACCATAACTATTTAATTATGTTATAAACTATAAAAAAATTGACAATTTTCAGAAGATATTATTACATAACATTATAATTGGAGCCAATACATATATAGCGGTAACTCCATAATAGTCTAATCTTTTTTGATAATATCTATTGATGAGTTTTATACATTTTATACTTAGAAGAATTTTAACTGTACAGGAAATGGAAATCATAATCTACTTCTGCTAATTAAAATACCAAAAGTGTTCATATTTTCCTATATGAAAATTATGCAGTCAATGATTTTTGGAACTAAATCTGCTTATTCTTATCATTGATAAGTTGCTGCTTATGTTTGTCAATATTTTAAGGAATGACTTTAAAAAGCAAAAAAATAAGATTTAAATCCAAAATGATAAATGCATATTTTTTATTTGCATTTATTCTGCATATTTTTAAATTGGGTATATATTATATTATATAGGAGTTTATATGCAATTTTTGAAAAGAAATGAACGAAAATTCACCAACCAAGTTTCTATAATATTCTCTATAAATCTCTTTTTTTATATATATTAGGCACATTAAAATTCATTTTGAAAGTTGTACCGGGACAATGCATTAATATTTATGAACATAAAATGAAAACAACTATAGATTGAAATATCCCTGATCCGATGACCAATCAGAAAAAAATAACATCTATTTTGAATGAAAGCATCATTAACAGTTTATACTAATGCATTCTTTCATAACTTCAAAAACATGTTAATAATTGTCTTTTTGAAAATTCAATAGAGTTTAAAGATTATTTATGTTTTTGTATTCAAAGTCATTCTAGTAAAAACAAGTCAATTATGCAATATTTTATTGATGCATACATAAAGCATAAAGAATTCATGATAAAACATCATTACGTATTCCAATCTTTCAATGAAACATACAAAATGTAATCAGTATGAGTGTTGGCACCTTTGAATTAAGTACACCTTCATCGTTTAGTTATTCACTCTAAGCATTATTCCACATTTGTCACATCATTTGACCTTCGATAAGATAATATAATATTCCATTAGTCCTGCATGCATTAGTGAATTTTTCGCGTCAGCAAGATTAATTGCATATATAATAAATAGCAAATGTTGAATTAATCTAATTAGATACATTTTTATCGTATTAGAATATAAACAGAATAATATATCATTTATAACTGTGAATCAATAGAGAATTTTCCTAAATAACAATCTTCATCAATAATTAACTTTTTATCTGTATTATTAATTTAATTACGATAATATTGTTATAGAAAGTTTTCAAAGGTATTTACTTTCAAAAGCAATTGTGTTATCCTTATTAAAAGTGGAAAATATCAAAAAGCTCTTTTATCCGAGATATTAGGTTGGAAACTATGAAACTTTCTGTTTCTGTTTAGTTTTACTGTCATTCAACACCCGTTTCATAGTTTCCAACCTAATAGTATAACATATCACACAATGAGGTATGTTACAGCATAATATTGTATACTGGCAATATTGTATAATATTGCTCATATTACAAATCATACAATATGTGTACAATGTTTTATGAATTACATTATGTTGTACAACATTCAAATTGCCAGTATTGTTTATCTGATACAATATTTTACAATGTATCAATGTTATTGAACAAATGAAAAATAGTCACACATTATTTCTAAACGTCATTGTATGTATATTTTTTTCATTGTTAAATTGAGTTATTTTCAGTTTCAAAATCAATGTGCATTCTATGTAATAACAAAAAGGAAAAATGAAAATCTTTAATATATTGTTTTATGAAACAAGCATTTATGGTTCTAAACTTTACTAAACATCATTAATATTAAAAAATCCTTAATATTTCCATAATATTAATACAAGTCATCAAACAAATTCCCTTAATATTTATCAAATTTCAAAAAAAAATTCTAATCACTATTTGTGGCAATTCTGTCAATTTTTGATATTTATGTTTCTTTAAACATATCCTAAAATACTTTTGCACTATTAATATTAATATAAAAGTACTACGTTTTAAAAAAAATATTCATAAAAAGGCAATATCAGGATTTTCCTTTTTTATTTTCTAATATTTACATAGTTTTGATCTACACTTCTTGGGATTTTAGCATATTTCCTTTCTCTATGGAAAGTCCTGTTTAAATTTCAAACGTTTAAAAAAATTCTGATGATTATGCATAAACAGTGAAGTTCATTCAGTCCAGTTCATAAGAATGAGTGAGAACTTATGAAGAAAAAAATCACACATAATACTACGATATTTCATGCGCAAACACACAAACTCTGAAAATATGCGAGATTAGGCTTTGGTCATAAAAAAAGTCACGACATGAAGGAATTTATCACCATGGCAGTAGTGATATAGAATTGAACTGCACTCGTGATATGGATTCTAAATAAATAAATCTAATACTTATAATAAAGCTCAATGTGTGTGTGTGTGTGTGTGTGTGTTGGCGCTCTACAGGCCAGACCGTCGGACCTACAGCTACCAAATTTGGTACATGTATACGTTGGAGGTCCGGAATGTGCACCTCGGAGCCCTTTTTTCAAATTTTTAATTAGAATTTGAATTAATTAAAATTTAAGCGAAATTTCGACGTTTTTCCGCTATAACTTCCGAAAATATGATTGCATAAACATGATTTTTACATCAATTTAAAGATTAAAAAATTAGCCTTCTAATGGTATCAGTGTTTTAATGTATAACTTAGGCTTCTATTTTTAACGAATTTTTAAAGAAATATTTGAACTATGTTTTTTTAGCACGTGACTAGATAAAATAAAAGAATGCCGGAAGTTCAAATAAAAAAAAATTATCATTGCAAAATAAATCTAAAGAAATGCAACTTTCAGCACGTGACTGGATAAAATAAAAGAAATATAAAATGTGATATTTTCTTTAAAAAATAAATGCAAAGCAAAGGTTTCTACAATCGTTTGCAATATCTATATCATTAACTCAATAAATCTTTATTTACGGTAAACCTGATTGAATTTTGACAGGATATGCATTGAAATCCTGACAATGGCATATTTATGTAATCGTTTGCAATATCTGTATCATTAATTAAATACTTTTTTTCCCTTTCTCGCTTTCTTTAAAAAACATATTTAATATTTTGGCAACATCATCGAATTTTTTTTTAATATTTAGGAAGCATAACCGATTGTTAAAACTGACTGATTTATAAAAGTAAAAAATATTATTAGAAAAAGGTGTACTTTTAGAACTTTCCGTCCATCATCTTAAAGAAAATATTAATTTCAGGTCAATCAATGCCCGGAATTACTTCAAGGCTAATGAATATGTGATTTAATTAAAAATTTTAGAACGCTTTACTCATGGCGAACCAGCTGGTCGCCAAAGGCGACTAGTAAATAATAAAATAGGTTTAACTGGGATTGAAATGATCAGATGACATGCGTGGGTAAAAAAGAAAATTAATATGGCTGCAAACTAAAGAATGCTTTATTAAATTTATAGTTTTTTCAAATGCATAAAGTAAAAAAAAAAAAGATTAATTCTTTTATTCAATGTGTGTGTTTGTGTGTGTGTGTGTGTGTGTGTGTGTGTGTGTGTGTGTGTGTGTGT
>JAPMOQ010048154.1:749851-829700 GCA_026543055.1 Argiope trifasciata
TGTGTGTGTGTGTGTGTGTGTGTGTGTGTGTGTGTGTGTGTGTGTGTGTGTGTGTGTGTGTGTGTGCGCGTGCGCGCGGTGCGTGTGCGTGCTTGAGTGCGTGTATTTCTTAACTTAGTGTAACCGTCCCTTATTCAAGTTTATTTACTATGCGAAATATTTTTACATAATTTATGAAGCAATATTAAATTTCATTTGAAATAAGAACAATATTATCCTATAGAATATGATCATAAGTATTATTTTTCATTCAAATCACATTTTCTTTTTTTTTAAAAAAAAACGCTGTAGGATTTACTACTAATTACAGGTACATCCAAAATCTACATTTTCTGTGTAGCCATAGCAGTAAATAGGTATAATACTAGGTATAATGTTTCCATATGTATTACATTATGCATGATTAATATACCAACCATATAAAATTCATATAACCATATGAAATGATTTTATGATCCAGATATTTCATTTAAGATTACTCAACTTACAGAATGAATTAAAATGGAAGTTCCAATAAAATTTCCAAAATAAAAATCATTCTGATACGTTTTAAAGGAAATATCTGTACATAGAAACTTTATATTTTTGAGAAATGAAAACCCTTTTTAAGTAGTCAGATCAAACATTTTATCCGAACTAAGAAAATGATTTAAATTACACAACACCTGTACGCGTATCGTCTCTTTTTAAAACATGAACACTATACTAGACATTTGACCTTCAAAATGGATTTAATACACAACAGTATGACATAAATTATCAATGTGTCTCGGGAATCAGATTCGAATTCGATATACTGTATCTTAAATATTTAAATTGAATATATGCTTTAAAAACAAATGTGAAAAGCAAAAAAGAAATAAGACATATTTAAATAAAACCTTCGAAAAACATATCTGTATTCAGAAGAATCAGATTTAGGAAATAGTCCACAGAGAGAAGAGCCCCTTAATTTGTATGCTGGTCCCTCTTAAGCAAACTTTCAGAACCTTCCAATTCCTAACACAAACTCTTCTCTCTGGGTGAAAATAGAAGCTGCAAAGTTTTCTATTGCACCCAGAAAACCTTCTTGGCTGAATACCATTCCTCCCTCCAGGTTCCCTAATGTCATACGTAAACAGCTCTGAAAATCGAACATTAACAAGTGAAATTAGGGTGGATTATTTTTTCTTCTCTATACGGTGCTCCCTTTTATTCTTTTCACCACTTTCACCTCAGTTATTTCACAGGAATAAAAGGTTGGACGCTTAGGGAGTTTTACGCAAGGTTTGAGAAGGAAAAGCGAGGGAAACTTTATTTGATTTGCAACTTTTAGCTAAACGACGTTACAGAGGGACCGACTGCATAGTCTAGTCGCAAGAATGAGATAGTAGAGGATTTAAAAGAGTTTAAACTAATGGAAAGTAATATGAGTTTAAATTCTGTGTTAATGAGCAAATGAAGGTTTATTGTTTTATGTTGTATTGACATAGCTCTAGCGCAAATGAGAAAAAATTAAAAGTAACTCTAAAATATTTAAGAACATTTGAAACGATAGACAAATAGCATTATAACATGATCAAATTTTACGGTTTTATTTAGTTTTTAATCTTTACATTATTCTAAAAACTTACTCACAATTCTATAAACTATAATAGGATTTTACAATGAAAATATTAAGTCAGAAAAAAGAAATGTTAAATGAAATTGTAAAAAAATGAAAACATTCGAACCTTAAATATTAACCTAACTCCAAAATATGAATTAAAGATTAAAGAAAATAAATGTAGGTAAATAAAATTATTATCACAAGAAGATTGGTTTTTGCATAGCGATTTGTTCGAAATTCATTCCATGAAAAAGATTAATTCTCAATCAAATAGGATTTAAAGATCTCGTAAAAATTTAAAAATCCCGTTTTTAATAATGGATAATGAATGGGTGTGACGTCAGTAATTCCAGAGCTTGGAGCCAAACTTGTCGACCATTATCAACTTGGCGACTTTGGCGACAAAATGGGTAATACCCGAAACATCGAGAATTTTCTCTATCCGTCCATTAGAAGCCGAGATACATCCAGAATGCTCCTGATTGGTTCAGAAGGCTTTTAGCCCCGGATTCCGTCACTATATAAGGCAGTCAGTCTGCGGTGTTGAAGAGAGAAGACAAGAAGCGCGGTGGAGTTGAATCGAGAAGATCTGAACTGAGAGGTCTTGAAAGCTGAATGAAATGCGGCGGTGGTCGACCGAGTAGACATAAATAGAGAGGTCTTGAACTGAGGAGCCATGAACGGAGAGCTTCTGTGTGGCTTATTCTGCCAAAGCCTATGTCGTCGTCGGGAGAGGAGCTGTCCTGATCTGAGGAGTAGTCCCGTTGTGCGAAGTAGTGAGTCGACAGCCAAGGCAAGAAGAGACAGAGGAGTAGTTTCAGCCTGCTCGAGGGATACCTACGTGAGTGTAGAAAAGAATCCCCCAAAGATTCCCTCTCCTGCTGAATCCTGTCTGGTTGCTTTGTGAGCTCTGGAAGCTGTCACTACAGAATTTCTGCATGTGTTCTACTGTTGCTGAAATAGAATAGTGCTGTGTGCTGACCAGTGTATTCGCCTTGGCTGCATATAGTTGTCTTTTGAAAATATTTGTCGTCTTTGTGCTGTCCTGTCTTCGGCCTGTAAATAAACGTCTGTGTTGTGTCGTCTACTAAAGGACTGATCATTGTGCTCATCATCTTCTCACACCGTACACACCCACTGTATAGGTAAAAAGAACCCAATGGATTAGGATAGGAAATCCGCAACAATATGATGCAGCACGGACCGATGATATGCTGTACAATATAAATAATTTATAACAGTTTGATTTCATATGATGAAAAAAGTTGTGTTTAGTTAATTTGAATTTTTTTCCTATGTAAGTAGGGGTCTGTTATAGATTAATATTAGTTGATTTGTTAATGCATAGATAGTTGAATACTAAGAAGTAGGTGATATATTGAAGTTTATTGCCTTCTTGTTTCCTATCAGTTGAAATTAAAAGATTTCATTCAAATGGTGTTTCTACATGCTTGCATGAGAATATACAAGCCAAATACAAGCTCAAATACAATCAAAATACAAGCTCATCAAGCGATAATTTGAAGAAAGTAAGCCAGACAAAATTAACTGCAGTCTTATTTATTTCAGAATAATATTTATACAAAATGGAAATTGACTGTCTAAACGCTATTCCTCGGTAAAAGTGTGAGTTTAATTAGTAATTTTTTAATGTGGTCTATTATTATCATATATATTCTATTTCTATTTTCTTATATATGTTGCATATTATATATATTTGCATAAGAAAATTTTCACTTTATTATTAAATTTAATTTAGAGTCATTTCAACATTCTCTGTTAATTTATTAATAAGTTAAAAGAAGTTGTTTCATTTCTCTTATTTTAATCTTACATTGCGAATTAATATTTTTAAAATCATTATAAAAGACATAATATTCTTCGAATATATTTTATACATTAAAATATAATACTTTTGATTAAGACATTAGGATAAAGAATAGTGCATATATTCAGCCAGATTGCCGCCCTTAATATGAAACATAAAAAATGCACAGAAAGGTTGAAGGACGAAACTTTTTTTTTCGTGCTTGAGGATATTATTTTATACCGATATAAAATCGCAAGAAAAGTCTTGCGAAAGATATATAGGAAATCATTTATTTAAAAGTGGCCAAAATTACAAAATTCGTGAAGAAGCTTGAATTTTTTTCATTACATGATCATGCCTTTTTATGTTGTTGTGAGAAGGTGAAAGGTTCTCGGAATAAAACCCGGGACCTTTGGGTCTGAAGCCTAGTAACATAACCACAGGACAAAAGCAGTTGCTCAATCCCGTTGATGTTATCTGGCTTATTAAGTTATCACCACAGACTTGCCCTCCAGTGAGTTAACGAACGATATGCGTTGTTGTTGAGTGATGATGAATTGATTTGTTGAGTGAGTGGCTGGTGTATGTGGCTGTTGTGTCTAATGCGCCGTACCCATCTATGTTTGGCGAGTGGAGAACGTTTTAGTCACGCCAAGCGTTTTGCCCAGTGTGCGTGAATTGTTGCGTCAAGGGAGTCTGGCGACTTTGGTTGCGGGTAGATGGCGCCACGACAGTTGCATGAAGGTTGAAGGTTCATTGTTCGATGTCACCATTGTTAGAGGTGAGAAGCGCTCGGAATAGAGCCCTGGACCTTTAGGTCTGAAGCCTAGTATCATAAACACAGGACAAAAGTAATTGCTAGTTCCCGTAGATATTATCTAGCTTATTTAGATATCACCATATTGTTCTAAGAATATAATTGTATGTATGTGATTTGCTTCATTTAGGAATATCGATCAAAATTGGAGAACATTCAATTTTAAAGGAATGACTAATCATCTACTAACGTGCACAACAATTTTATCGTTTCCATATAAATTTCTCAATTAACGCAGTTGACGAAAAGAAGAAATGGCTTTCTTTCTTTGCTTCATGTTTTTCTGACCTGCTATGGCATGAAAATTTCGGCCTTAAGAAAACTACATCCATAATAGATAAATGCGAGCTAATGGATTCAAAATTCATATTTGATAAAGAAACTGGATTATTAATAAAATTTTAACAGAAGCATGTTTCAAATTTAGATTAACTTAATATTTTCATATGGCAATTTAAGAGAAGCTATTAAATAAAGATGATGAACAAACATTATTAATATGTTAAAAGTTAAAACTACAGACTGATTTCGAAGTTTAATAAAACAAGAGCAAATTATGGTCAGGATATATATTGTATAGTCATAAGGTAGCAAACAAATTTATATCAAAATCCCAGAGCATGCTAATTATGTTAACAGAAATCAATTAAAATAAGATAAAAAGATAGTAAACAGGATAAAGCGATGGAATTTATCAAATTTGATGCAAAAACAATCAATAGATTGCAAAAAAAACTAGATGAGGAATAGGATATTTATTCTTTTGTCTTTCTATATAAAATTACATCTATAACATACACTCATGGAAAAAAAAATCCCAATACTAGGAAGGAGCTGTGCTAGATAAACGAAATTTGGTAGGCGTGTTTATACAACTGAAAGATGACGTCCATTAAAATTTCGAGCTACGCGCGTAAGTGTGGTGCTAGTAGCGACACTATGAACATGCAAATGAGGTTTGCTTTAAATAAGCGCTGTAAGGTACGTGATCGTTATTTACAGTTGAGATTTGGCGTAGTGGGTTAATGTTAGTCAAGGATGCCTCTGAGAAGACGAAGAAGCCATTATCAACAGCTCACTGAGTTTGAACGAGGTCGTGTTGTAGGGCTACGAGAAGGTGGGTTTTCTTTCCGCGATATTGCTGAAAGACTTGGCAGGAATGTATCCACTGTGCATGAGTATTGGCGGCAGTGGTCAAGGGAAGGTACTGCCTGAAGAATACCAGGTTCCGGGTGGCCACCAGGTACTACTGAGAGGGAAGACCGTAGTATTCGGCGTATGGCTATCGCTAATCGTACTGCGTCTGCAGCTGAAATTCGAGCTGCAGTTGGCACCACAGTGACGCAACGAACTGTTACAAATCGGTTACTTCAAGGACAACTCCGAGCCAGACGGCCTGTACAGTGCATTCCACTGACTCCAAACCACTGCCGTTTGCGACATGAGTGGTGTCAAGCTAGAGTTCATTGGAGGACTGAGTGGAGATCACTTGTGTTTTCAGATGAAAGCCGGTTCTGCCTTGGTCGCAGTGATAGCCGTTTGTTGGTTAGTAGGAGTCCAGGTGAACGCCTGCAAATGACCTGTCTGCGGCCTAGACACACAGGGCCTACTCCTGGAATTATGGTTTGGGGAGCAATTTCGTATGACAGCAGAAGCACTCTCGTGGTTATCCCACGCACCCTGACTGCAAATTTGTACGTCAGTCTATTGATACAACCTGTTGTGCTGCCATTTATGAACAGCATTCAAGGGGGTGTTTTCCAACAGGATAACGCTCGCCAGCATACCGCTGTTGTAACCCAACATGCTCTACAGAGTGTCGACATGTTGCCTTGGCCTGCTAAATCACCAGATCTTTCTCCAATCGAGCCCGTATGGGACATCATTGGACGACAACTCCATCGTCATCCACAACCAGCATTAACCATCCCTGCATTGACCATCCAAGTGTAACAGGCATGGAACTCCATCCCACAAACTGATATCCGACACCTTTACGACACAATGCATGCACGTTTGCATGCTTGCATTCAAAATTCTGGCGGTTACACCGGTTACTAATGTACCAACATTTCACATTTGAAATGGCTCTACCTGTGATCTTGAAACTTTAATAAATTAAATATGTTACCAACACAAATGTATTCCTAAAATTTCATTACTGTAGAATATATTTTCTTGGTGTTGGGATTTTTTTTTTTTTCCATCAGTGTATTTGGTGAATCTTTTCAATGCAGTTCCACACTATTTGAAGTATTAAAAACAAAGATAAATGCTTTGTAACAGCTGAATTAAATTATTTTTTTTAAAAATCCACTAATTAAAATAAAAATTATTAAAAATTATTCAGGAAGAATTATTTCTTTAAAATCAGAAATTATACTTTTAGAAAATGAATCAATTGGAATATGTCAATGAAATTCTATACAAAAGAAGATAGTGCAGAATGTCTTTTGTTATCTGATACACAAATATGAAAGGAAATGACCCATGTCAGATGGATAAAGTAACTAAGATAAGTTTGAACATAATGCCAATATGGAACCGATGGCAAAGAATTATTTCTTATGTTTACTTGATTTAGGCCTATTTCTTCGACCACAATAATTGTATTTGTGTTCTCTATTGATACTGACTGTTCTGAGGGGAAAAAAGAGCAAAGACAGATGAATATTATATTTTTAAGGTGCTGGAGTTTTGTTTTATTTATTAAATAGTTTCTAATGTAAGTAGTTTTTATTATAATAATTTAAAATATAAGTAGTTTCTGTGGTAATAATTTAGAATATAAGTAGTTTCTATGGTAATAATATCGAATATAAGGAGTTTCTATTGTAATAATTTCGAATATAAGTAGTTTCTATGGTAATAATTTCGCATATAAGTATTTTTTTGGTAATAATTTAGAATATATGAACTTTTAACGGTAATAATTTAAAATATAAATACTTTTTTACTGTAATAATTTAGAATATAAGTGGTTTTAACAGTAATAATTTAGAATATAATTAAGTTTTTAGCAATAATTTAGAATATAAATAGTTTTTAATTTAACTGTAATGCTGTTTTATAGTTACTCTCTCCGCATATTAATTTAACTTTTGAAATGTTAGTCTAATTTTAAAATCCAATAATTAAAGTATACATTTTGTTCATTTTTTACTCAAAACATTTTTTGTAATTAGAAATAAGTCACTATGAATTTCTGAATTGAATTTGTGGTTATATTATTTTTAATTGAAATTTAGCACCCCAATTTCTTACTGATAACAAAAAAAAAAAACGCTTGACAATCCAAAGTCTTAGTTATAAACTCATAAAAGTGATCATCTTCTCTTAAATTGATTATTCTAAAAACAATCATTGTGCAATTTGAATTAAATTATTATTTTTGTATTGGTGATGTAAGTAATAGTACATTTGAACTGAAATTGAAAGCATACATTTCTTTCTGGTAACTGGATTCACCATAATATTACAGATCTTTAGTAGCACACATATATTATATAATATTGTAATTGATATTATTCTCAATATTGTATACCGCTGATAAATATTGAATAATATGATATCGTGCAATATTGTGTAATAGGCTATGCTTCCTAGGATTATTACAAAGTCCCTTATCTGTGAAATTCCTACAAACCAACACATGCAAATCTAATAAAAATCAGTTAAAACATATTACGAAAATCTATTAGAAAACAAAATTTGCTCTCCTTTACTTATTGGGATCAATACTTGAGACTTTCAACATTGAATTTTTAGTGCATACATTCACACCAAATTATCCTTCTAAAGGCTTTACAGATATAAACACTTTGCGATATTAAATACTTGATATTGTTGATTTTCTTCGCTGATTTTTTTAATCAACAGTAAAAATTGCTCTTCTATACTTTCCTTCTACTCTTCTCACAAAAGAGTATGATCAGCAACAATATAAATAGTCACGCAATATCAGAAAGCAAATTATTACATTAATAGGATAATCTGAATGGAGTCAAGAGGAACGTGGCAAAACTAATGAAGTACAAGCCTTTTACCTGTTTTTTTAGGGGGAGCATCAAATTGCAATTAGAAATACGAAATGAAAATAATGGTACAAAATGGCATAAATTATATTGATTTGCTTATAATCTGTACCCTTGTTATCCATTCAGATAAAATAATTAGGGTAGAATTTCACTGTACCGGAAATAAAATGGAATTGCACTTACAATGAAAGTTTTTCGAGAATGAAAAATATAATATTACGGGAACGAGAAAGAAGTGCAAAATGAAATATTCTTTCAGTTCTGTTAAATGCGAGTCCTTGACCTAATATTACTAATTAATATTTCTAGAATTATGTGCAAAGAGATTAACGGATTACTGATTAAAATTACTGATAAAATACGTATTTAATGAATTAAATTTAAAAATAAAAACATAACTTCATTATATAATACTAATTGATTGTTACCTAATTTATGTTGTTTTAATTCCACATTTAATCTTTTTGCTGAGTTTTAATTTTGGTGACATAGCTTTGAAAATATTTTTTAACCTCAAAATTTCATGGTTATGCAATATGGGTTATTTTAGAATCCTTATATAGTTATATTAATTCTACAATATGATTCACTAATTTTCTATTATTTCACTTCAAGTTAAATTTTAATTAATACGGTAACACGCTCTTGTATTATCATTAAAATACATTAGTAAAATAGACGATCTTAAAATAGAATTCTTCCCTATTAAAACTCTTTATTTCTTTAGATCTCAGGATTTAAGCAACATATCAGATGTTTATTTAATGAAAAATTATCTAATCATTATCTGAATAAAAAAGTATTCAGCATACTGCAGAAAAAAATGTTAAGGACTGATTATACAAAAATGCTTAAAAATGAATTAAAAAATATTCATCTTCGCATATTTCTGAATATAAATATGGACTATAATGTCCAAAGCATTAAAAAAATTTATTAAAAGAATCTTTTAAAAAGAAAAGCCTATTTAATGTGAGAAATAATGCTGTAACTGCAAATAAAAGCTGGAAAAAAAAACAGATTAAATATTAAGTGCATAAATGAAAGTGATATTGATTTCATTTACTAAGAAAACATTCATTCAGAATGTATTTAAAGGTGTCTTAAAATATTAATTGAAACAACAATAACATTAGCGCATTAAACATTAAAATTGCATCATTGAAAACTTTTATTTTTAGTTTTGGAATATTATTTTTATGCAATAAAACTTTTGATACTGTTGGGGTGAGTGAAAATTTAACTTCTACTTAAAAATTCTACATAATGTTTCAAAAAAAATTGCTCCAAGACATATTTTTTTCTCCTTTCGAGGTATATATGTGACAAATGTTATAGCTTTAGGTCAAAGTTATTGTCTATAGTGCACCGACACACATATTCTTTCTTTTTTCTTTTTTTTTTTTGTTAATAGATAGTTACTACGAGTGTCATTGTTTCTCTAAAGTATTGCCGTTAATTGCAAGAAATAATATTATAGTTAAATCCATATAAAGAAAAATGGACTGCTTAAAATATAATAAAAGATACAGTTTTATGTTCCATCGGATGTTAATCTCGGGATTGCTGCTTTCTTTATACCCGCTGGTAATTTAGAACGACAAAACAACAAAATAAGGAGCTTGGAATCTAACACCCTTCTTTTGACTTTTTACAACCCTAAGAAATTCCTCGTTTCTTCGCTTTTATTTCGTTTCTTTCCCCAAACAGCTTTCTTGTAATTCGAGATCTATTATTGCGACCACCAGCTAGCGGTGAAAAGGGGGAATCCTACCTCTTGTAGTGAAATTACCCACCTCTCTTCCTTAATGACACGTCGGCTGGCCATAAAACTTGATACAGATTCCGTCATAAATTTGATCAGAACCGAACAACACCCGAGCGGAGCGAGCAGTGGTGCACTGCGTCGTTCCAGAACGTATTAAAATAGTTCCTTCCTCCCCGCTTGCAATTAAAGAGTGTTCCCTAGCGCCCGGAGCAATTTAATATTAGCTCCATCGTCTGTGAGGAATCTGAGTGGAGAAAGGCTAATCTAGGTTTTCCAATATTGCCGAAAACGTTTCCTCTAACGTTGCATTCCAACTGTAAATTGCTGGTACTGGTTTCCCTGCCTTATGTGTCAATAATCAGTCAACGGAAAGTGTGGAAATTGCTGATATGCTTTCTCGGGCAAGTTATTGAGCATATCAGCGGGTTCCCTACCATTGTGGGCTTTTGCTTAATCTATTTACTGGCATCTGGGATTCCCGATTTGCCTTCTGGGTTATATGAAGTCTGATAATTACAATTATATTTGGAAAAGTTAATTGAAAATGTGAAAGATGACGCATTCGTTATTAAATGTTGAGGAATAAAATTTTGTGATTTGCAGAAAAGAATGTCTGATTTTAAAATATTCCGTTTTCATTTTTAAATTAAAAAATAATCTGAACAATTGGATCGTTATCGAATTTCGATAAAACATGAAAATTATCATTCTGTAAGTTGTAGGATAACGATTGAACGATAATGAAAACGATTGAATGTTGAACGATTTCAATTTACTAAACTTCATATTTAATATCTAAACTATGAAATTATTAATGTATATTTTCTCACTTCTACGTATTAGAACTTTAGAAAGGAAAAATTATAAAATCTAACTAAATAAAGTTTGTTAATAATTATTCCTTACCATATTGGTATATGTTATCATAATCACTAAAAATTTTTTTTAAATATATATCTCATAAAAACATTCAATTGTCATCATCTAAATCTTGCTTTTATAGAATAATATGAAAATATGAATACTTTGAACATATGAAAATAAAGGGATTAAAAAAATATATGAAAAATGTTATACTAATATTTTCTATATAATTTAACACATATAAATATTAGTAATTTAAAAATATATTTTCACTAATTATAATATTTTAAGCATAATATTAATGATACATCAAATACAAATTTAGAATCTATGTTAAATAATAAAATTATTATAAATTAGCAATTTTTCAGATAATGTAGGTAATTCAAATGAGAATTTGGAAAGAGGATTCAGCAGAATGCCATAGTTAAGAATTGTTTCAAATCTTGTTAACAGTATTTAATATGTTTATTGCATTATTTTTAAAATTACGTATTTTTTTTATACAAAATACTTGATTTACAAGGAAATGGTTTCCTTATTTAATTTTGCAAATAGATGATGTATGAAACAAAAGGCTTTAGTAAGATACAAGTTAGTTAATAATTATAGAATTTTCGATATAGTTCCAATATGATGAAAATGTTAAACAAATATTTCTGAAATAAAATGAATGACATACACATATTTTATTATTTAACATATTAGGAAGCCAGATTGAGATTTCAAGAATTTTAAACTACAAGGCTTGTTTACTTCAAATGCTGCAATTGAAATGTATGTGATTTTGGAATTAATTGTTAGAAACTAAAATGATTTCGAGAAGTTTTCTTCCTTTAACGATTTATGTATATGATGCAAAATAAAGTTAAAAAGCGATAAGAAACTACTAAATTTTATAAAGACTGGATTTAATCGTATTTGATTAACTTTTATAAACTATTATTTCTCTTAACATCATTCAATAGCGTGTTTGTTACATTTTAAGTACAGAAATAAGTAATTCAAATAAAATTAATATAGAAATGTTTAAAAAATTCTGTTTCTGCTCTGTAAAAAAAAGCTATAAGAGTGAAGTTTATCTAAAAAAAGCAATTTCTTCAAAAATTTTAATACAGGAAAAGAGATAAGACTAAATGATTTATTTACAAAAGTCTGTGAATTTTATTTTTAAAACATTGCTTTCAAATAGATATTAGTATCTTTTAACTGATAATAAATGCTTTCTTTAGTTTTAGGAAGAACAAAAATTCAGTGCTAGAAGTATCTTGAAATATCAGAGAAAAGTTATGTAATATAATTTGTTGAATACCATTATTATTATTATGGATAAGTTTGAAATATTTTGGTCTCTTATATAGAATCAATATTTATATTTAAGAATAAAAATCAGCACTTATTGAAGAAAAAATTCTAAGAATCAAAAGAATTTCTAAATATATTTGGAAATGAAATTCAAGACAATCAAAAATAAGGATAAATGACTTTTCAAAAATGAATGAAGCTTACCCTTTACAGTAATATTTTGGAAATATATCCGCTGTGATAGTTTAGAAGCATCCATGGAATAACAAGAAATATGGCCTTCAAAAAAATTGTTTTTATAAAGAAATTAAAATATCAATTTAAAATATGATATTTTGATAACCAAGGAGAAAAATTTGAGACGGATATTTATTAAAAGAAACTTTAACTAAAGAATAAGAAATAGTAAGAACAAATCTATTTGAATACATTTTTTTTTTATTTCCAAAACATATGGTGCAATTTTCATTTAACATAAGTAATACTCTATAAAATATTGTTCGTCTTATAAAAGAAAATAATTGTAATTCCTATTTATCAGAAATATGGTAAAACTTCATTCATACTATTAGCTCTCCTTTATTATTCTTATAATAACGTATCATTGGTATTTTGTAATTGGCAGTTATTTATTAATGTAATTTCTACTTTAAAATTGAAATGCTTTAAAATAATTCAACATATTAAAAGGGAAAATTATTTAGTGTCACTATTCATCAATATTTAGCATCATAATAAAGCGTTTGTATATAAAACATTTCGTGATGATATATATAATAACTTAAAATATTACAACATATTTAAATTAAAAATTATTTGGTATTTCTGTGCATAAACTTTTAAAATCTAATCATTTTTAATTTGGATTAAAATTTAATATATTTTGAAATATCTTGCAGATAGAATTCGACACTTATAATCAAACAAGTCAATGCATTTAATGTTTGCTGATTAGGTTAATAACAAGCTGTCTGTTAAAATTTACACATATACAAAGTACGTGGATGGTTGGAAAACAGTGAAGTGCTTACACTGACATGAAAATATTACATCGATCATGTAATATTTTCATGAAAAATAATGTGTTATTTTCATAATAGTTTAATGGGTTTCTAATTAAATGAGGTTTACAATGGAATGTAAGCACAAATAAAATGTCATTCATATCCAAGGATCCATAGCTGTTACTAAACAAATGTGTTGATAGACGGCAAACAGATAACAACATAATACTATTCAGACTGTTCATGCTAAAATTATATATAATCGAAAATTTCAAAGTGAATAACACTGTAAGCTATATTTTATACAATTAGCCATTATTTATTTCAGTATTTAAATACTTAAAATAATGCTAAAATAAATCATAAGCCATCATTTATAGTCAACGTTGGTTTAACTCGCAACTGGAGATTGAATTTCTTCACTTGACAAGGAGTCCAAATGACAACATAATTATTTTTCATTTTTGACTTTTGCAAATGACATTGGAATTTATTTCAGAAATGCAATAAATTCTGGAAATCATGTAGTTAAAAAAATATTGAAAATATTAATATTAGAATGTTCAATGTTATAATATAATATGCCGGAGAGATCTTATAAGAAGAACCAATAATTTTTTAATTAGTATTTACTTTTTTCAGATATAACGGAATTATATTATTTATATTTAACAAGCAAAAATTAGGAGAAGGATATTTTAAAGAATTATTTTAAGAGTATTTCTTTATTCACTGTGGATTATTCAAATGAAAAGTATTTTCAGAAATCTGGAGTCAATGACAACACAATCTTTGAATAGAATGACTCTTTTCCCAATGCCATTGATGTTGGGGATTCTTGGGAAGCACCTAGACTCGACGGCCTTTTCTTGAATTACTCACGTGTTCATATTTAGACTTTTGAAAATATTAAAAAATAACCTTTTGTATACTTAGACAGTTGTAGGTACTGATGGCATGATTATATTCAAGCAAAATATTACGTGATAATCAGAGCTAATGAAGAACTCAGTCATTTTTACTCTCGTCTAAATATTTAAATCTATAAATACTGTTTAGAAACTATTTTGTTTCCTTGTTAAGTAAATTCAGAAAGATGATAGAGATAAATAAGTATTTGGCTAATGTAGCCGGGGCGGTTAGCTCTCATATAAGAACGTGTAGGATCTTAGACTTGAAATCTCGCCAAAAACTACAGTTGAGCAAGAGGACAAGCTGCATATTAAATGCGTTTTGTTTCAGGAACCCAAAACCATCACATTTGAATGATTTTATCCTTCAAAGAAACGACATGTAGTTGGGGAAATAATTTCCAGAGATTTATGTTATTCCTTAACATCCGTTCATAAGAATGGGATTTTCCCGGTCGTTTTGAGCCTTTCTGGCTTATTTCAATTTGGAGATATGTATTTATTATGCATTAGGCTAATTAAATTTTGCACACAATTGGTGGATCCAATATCCCCGGATTCTACAGATAACTGAATCTATTGTACTGCTAAATAATTAAGCATTTTAACCTCTATCAAATTACTCCAAATTTGGTAACTGATTGGTATTACAAACTAAAAATATTATAATTTATATTTAAATCTTGTGTTTGGTGATGCATAACTTGGCGAACGAGACATCGACTTTTGTACCATAAATCGCCAATTTCTGAAATTGGCGATAGTTGAGTTTGGTGAAATCAACTCCTCTTATCCTTCACAAAAATATCCCAAAGGGTTCTGCAATTGAGAATAGATGCTATGTTGAGCTCCAATAACTTCATTTCGGTAAAGAGGGTAAAAGTTAAAACACTCTATTTCAGTCTTTGTTTTCAGTTCAGATGACTTATCAAACCCTTCTCTAAAAAATATTAACTTCATCAGATTTTATGAACGCACATATCCTATCAAACACCTTCAAATGTATTAAAACAATTTATATCGTCTATAAATTTCTGTATTGTTAAGTTGTTTGTTGAAGAAAACTTTAATTTTTTTTTCTTCTTAGTAAATATTTCCAAGTATATCCATAAAACAGACATATTTCAGGTTCAAGGATATTCTGAGGTAAAAAGAAAATTTCAAATGATTCAAAATATTGGCATTGTAATACCTTGGCCAAGACCTATCAAATAAAAATGTGGCGTAACAAAATAATTCTTTTATTTACAGTCTTATATATTTACAAAGAACAACTTGCTCTCATCCAGGTTAATATTATTTACAAAAATTAAATAACAATTTAATCACGAAATAGCTCACGGAGAATAAGTCACCAAGAAATCACTATCAAACTGCTAGCTCTAAATGGGTACTCCTAGCCCGCTCTAGAAATCCACTGAACCGTATCGGGTTCAGTGGATTTCAAATTCTCATTCTAAGTATCTCTCTCCTCTACTCTGAAAAAAATGAAACATTTTATTGCCATCAGGTATCCACCTCCAGTTCTCTGATTGGTGAACATGAGTTCCATATCATTCAATAACTATTCAGCAACGCTTCACTTGACCAAGAAAATGCCTTTTAATGAACTATCTTAATGGTCGACCACCTCTCGAGCATATTTCAGTTACAATAAATTTTCTTCTAATGCAGGTTGAAGTATACCTGTGTTTGATATTGACAATGGTGGATGTTGATTGATCATTTCTTGATCACGTGAGCAGCCTTTTTGTGTTAGGAAAAAGTTGAGTAATTGGGTGTTTTGGTGTCCCTTTCCCTTGAAGGTAAGATGGATGTATTTTATAGACAGGATACAGATAAATTTTGTCACACCTGGATATGGCAACAATTGTTCAGAAGCAATGACTTTACAAATGAAAAAGATCCGCATCTGGTGATCTACATGCCCTTAACTATTTATGGGAAAACATAATACGTTTAGTCTGGATGCCATTACCCATGCAAGGAAAAAAATTGAAATGTTAATATATCTTTTCCAAAACTAACACTGTTGATGCTTTAAATAGGAAATTAAATATAGCCTAAATGTAACAAATGACATAGATTCATTATTTGCTCAAAATAATTGTTACAATAATTTTTCGATTGCAAAAATGGAAATGATTGTTGTTCTTCAAATATAGATTTTGATATTAATATCTTTAAAAAACTATATAAATTTAATCATATTAAAAATAATTCTATGTTTTTCATTCAATGTACATTTTAGTGAAATATTTTGGTCCGAAATCATAATGCATGTAAATACGATTAAAATTTCAAGAACTTTAATCAGGATAAATAATTCGTAGACAGCGAAAGTAATATTGTGTGCATTCCTTTCCAGCATGTTAATACTAAAGAGTACAGCGTGATAAATATTTAAAAGTGTTGCGCTGCAGCACTATAACGTAAACGTTAATTTCCTCTCTCGCGACTTACAACGACTTCAGTGATGTAAATTTTACATTCTGAAAGGATTTCTGCCTTCCATTTTCTCCTTTAAGTCCAGAAAATGTTGTCTTAAATCACTAAAAGATGCATAGAGTCTGGAAGAGTTTCGACTCACATTGAATTTTCTCGAAAGAGACTGCTATCTGATTTCAGATTAAATGTTAAATGTTTTAGTCTAAATATGCCATTGGGACTACAATAGTCATGAGTTAAAAAATAATTAACTTTTGTTAAAAAAAAGAGTTTGATAAGAAAAAAGAGAGTGGTTTTAAATTTTCTGAACTATAAATCGATTAATTGACATTAAAATAAATCTCAAGGGTGTAATTTGAATAATTTATTTTGCATCAATATAAGATAAAAGCTAAATTTCGACTTTTTATGTTGAAACCTCAAGGAAAAAAGTTATTATTTTTATTTTATTCTCAAAGAAGGAAAAGACCTTGTGAAAGTGGGTGAAAAGATTAAAGGTAACTGCCTGAAAGAATCAAGGTAATTTAAAGAAATTACACATATATATTTGAATGGCAATTAATAATAATATTTTTGCACATAATGTACTAGCTGGTACCCGGTGAGTTGCTGCCGCAGATGAAATAATTTTGGAAATATTGTGTGAAATTTAAAATAATAGTCTTTGTTTAATTAGGAATTATAGAAAGAATAATATTTATTTTCGTATCGGAAATGAAAAGATTCATTGATATTGAGTGATATATATAGCCGAAGCGTAATTAATATTAATTCTATTGTATTGACTTTGCTATTCAAGATTTTAGAGTTGGAAATATTTTGTTTTTATTTGTCCATTATCAATAGAAACAAATAGTGCAAGTATTAAGTATTCAAAGTTTCATCGCAATCGGGTGAGTGGCAAGGCACCGCATAAGAAACATATAGACAAACAAACATTCATTTTTATTTATGTAGATGAGATATCATCAATGTATGGAAGCTGGTATTCTATGAAATATCGATATTTTATAGATGTGCAAAAGCTGGTCACATATGTACAATGCAATTAAACGTTTTCGTATCTAAAGAGCATTCTATCGATTTTTAACTGTCAGATCAACAAAATATGGAATACATTTACAATGGAAGAAAAAATTCCAAACATTTCAATGAATATAGAAAATATTATGCGAGTAAGACTATAGTTCATGCTGATGGCATACTTATTGATCAGCATGATGACATATTCACTGATTTGTTTGAGGGAAACCAGTGATGAATATGGCTGCAAAAGTGTCACCAAGAAATTCATTCCTTCTATGGCCATTCTCGTAAAGATGATGGCTATAATCAACGCAAATTAACTATTTAAATAATAAATATCACTATGATGACTTTTTACATCATTGTTCAACTAACATTTAAAATTCTATAAAATGCATAGATATTATATAAAATGCAAAAGAAAAAGTGTATAACAATTCATAATTTTTCTAAAACTACCTAGCATTCTATAAACTGCCTTGGTATTCCCTACTGGTATTTTATACATTATCGGTAAAGTATGCATAAAGAATATCTGACAACTATATATATGCAAAGCATTTGTATACCACCTATATACAATCAGATTTTCCTGTCAAATTGTGCAAGCAAGAATCCTCATTTTTGAAGAAAAAAAACTTCTATGGAGAATAACATTAAAAAAAAATATGTTGTAATATGTTAGGAAAATATGTTTTAATTAATCTCAATAAAATTCAAACGGAGAGAAAATAAAGACTTAAAAATTAGGCTAGGTAAAAAAAAATGCATCCAGTAATATTGGATAAAAAATAGTTTTTAGAATGATGCATGTGTGAACTTCTATTCTGTAAGAAACATCCAGAGTTCTTCTCGCTTTAAAATTTTAAAATACAGGAATGCATATGGAAATAAAATTTCCTTGTTAGAAAGATCGCTTGAGAATGATTTTGTGTAAGGTGATTTAAAAAGTTGTATAAAATCACAATTATTTTTCCATAATGATTTGCATATCGTTCTTTTGCATATTGCATCATTTCGATTGATAATAAGGTGTTAACAATTGACCATTCCTCTTTATATACTCTTACTGAAAAGTGTACTGCAAATATTTTAAGTTGCTGGCATTGCCAATATTATAATCATATGTAAATCAACAAGCATCGTTTATATTAACTAATGATTTTCTTAAACACAATTAGTTGTCTTTTTCTCCCATCAAAATGATATGGTTCTTTGGAAAAAAAAATATGCACTCAGAACGAGATCCTTATTCCACAATCTGTCTTGTGGTATTCAAACAGGTAGAAAACAAATTTTATACATGCTACCTGTTTAAATATTAATCAAATTTCATTTAATTATAAAATGAATTCTATAATAAAAATGGGTGTTTTAAGCAAAGGCAATTTTATAGAAATACTGTATTAGAGTACTTGTAGTGTAGTTTTATTTTCGACTCTCATACTGATACCTTTTAAATTATTTTTACTCATCTTTGCACGCTTTTGAAAATACTTCGCATAAATAATAAATATTAAAATATTTGTTGATTACATTTATCAATTTGTAATGGCGATATTCTGCTCATCTTTTATTAAAATATATTTTTTGTGATTTTGTTTTAAATATTTATTTTGTATTAATGTCCATCGTTTTAGAATAATTTCAGACTTTTAAATAACATTTTGCCATTGATTGAATTTAAGAAAATATTTCATTAAAAATTTAGACCACTTAAATTTTTAATTGTCAGTTGAATGCATCAGATCTCCGAAAATTTATAACAAATCTTCCAGAATATTTAAAGACTAAAATTTATTTCACAAATTATATATATATATATATATATATATATATATATATACAAAAAAAAAAAAAAAAAAAAAAAAAAATATAATATTTTAAATGGTATAATGGTAACTTACTAACTGAACATAAATTATAACACTGCGATGAAATTTAGGGGAG
The DNA here is from genome assembly GCA_026543055.1 of Argiope trifasciata. Taxonomy (NCBI): domain Eukaryota; kingdom Metazoa; phylum Arthropoda; class Arachnida; order Araneae; family Araneidae; genus Argiope; species Argiope trifasciata. The sequence goes on from JAPMOQ010048154.1 coordinate 769,380, forward strand.
GGCATGTTTATTTTCCTAAAATACTTCAAATCATGTCTTTTTTTTTTCGAATAAAAATGTATTCTCAATAATTAAATAAATAATACTTAAAATGAGTTTTCATATATTGCATATTTAATCAAAAAAGATTTTCATATAATTTATATCACTATTTAAACACGTTTGCAATATTACTTATTTTAAATTATGCATTCTGTTTTTTTCTTCTTTTATCAAAGATTATAAAACTGATGGAGCACGTTTCAATTTAATGATCAGTCTTCAGCTAATTTTCCAATTTTTTTCTTTAAATAATGTTTTGGATGAATTCAGCTGATGTTTTCTTTTTTTGGAAGGTTTATATTATTATTTGTTTAAGAACTCTGTAATTGATTTTGCCATAAATATTTTCACTGACTTCAGTTTTCTGTTAAACAAAAATAAAATTGAAAATCTATTTTAACTTTTACATGAATTTTATCTTTTGAATAAAAAAATAATCTTAAATTAGTATGGCTAAATACATGAGTACAATATTTCCTTTTGTCTTTATTTTTTATGTTTTTCTCTATAGTGTAATACTGAATATGAGTCGATATATTTATATGAAAATTAAATTCCGTTCCTCCAGCATCTGTCACAAGGACTTGTATATTTTTAATTTCAAAATTTTTATACTATATCTACACCTGTTAAGGAAAATTTTCAGAAACATTAAAGAGCTCTCATTCTGATGGTTTCATCTAAGCTTCATTCATAACTTTAAGTACATTTATCTATCAATTTTCTAAACCTTTCAAATATTTCAAATAAAAAATATTTCTTTAACACTAGTTGATAACGCTGTTTCAAATACTTAACATTAGGAAAGCTGAACGTTAAGTTTACCAAAATAATTATGCAATTAATATATGAAAATATATTTCTTTATATATATTATATTATAAATATATTTTCTACTATACCATTGAATAATACAGTGATAGACCAATTTAAAAAATTGAAGTCTGTATACAAAATTTTTAAGGATAAGTTATTAATTTTCAGATTAACAGATTTTCAATTTATTGGCAAATAGACAGCCATCCAAACCAAGGCTTTTAATCGCATAGATTTTATTTATATCTAGTAGCTGCCATGGAAATTAAAAATTAATGTTACAATATATATTTCAGAATTTTATAGTACAGATAATGTATGAAACAATTATACAGCTATGCATAACAATTATGAATTGATTATACGTAATAATCGTAAATGATAATGTGACGAGAATATCATTTTCTTGCAAATTGACGCCGGTGAAAAATTCTCAACTTCCAAGAAGACAACTTTTATTGGCAGAGATTGGCGGGAAAAAATACACAAATATTATTTTATATGGAACATTCTTAATTCATTTAATAATATTATAGTAGAACTGAATTCATAACTTATAAGCAAATATTTCCATATTCATGACAGTTAATAATAAAAAAAAACATTGCAACCTGATATTATCAAAAGAGGCAAAAATACCAATCCATGCCGAAAGTCTTTGAGAGTCATAATTTAGAGAAATATAATACATGAAATGCGTTACTTTATCTCCATATTTGACGACATCGATCATCATTTGACAACTGCACATTTGATAGTAATGTAAACATAATTGATTAAAATAGAATACAAAAAAGAAAACGCTTTTTCCTCTTATGAGAGATATTAAAACGAATAATATCAATGCACTTAATATTTTCTGTTTCTCTATATATGAAGATAATTGATTAATGATTCTAGATAGAAGAAGGAAAATTTGAAAAAAAAAATAATAAAAAAAGCCAGTGCCTAACAATTAAGGTTGATCTTATTCCGCATCTTATTAATAAATATATTTACCTGAAAGATGGTTGTTATTGTTTACTCCTTGTCTAACTACAAATATTTAGAAATATTTTTCATTTGAAATAAAACTTTAAATATTATTCCCGGTTTTCCTTTTTCTAATTAGGGTATAGAGTATTGTTTAGAAAGTTTCGGAAAATCAAAGAAAAATAATGTAACATGCAGTGTGTTATGATTTGTATTTCAATTTTTATTGCAATCTAATTAATCATTGTATATGCATTTATTTACATATACACTGAATTACCCAAATAAACACAATTTTGCTTTTGTATTTTGGAATAAAAAATTTTTATTGTAAATAAACTTTTCATTTTGTTAGTCATATCATAACACGAATCAAAAGTTAAGACTTATTCTTCTTTATTATTACTTTAAATAATATAAAAATTGAGCAGAATAAATATTTAATAACATTAAATTGTTTATTCATGAAAGTATCTTCAATTACTTTTCCTCCTAATAATACTTAGCTGTCTATTATTTCCGACAGGAGGAAAATTTTTAAAAAACTTTAACTTTTTTTCAGTTAGTTTATAATATAATTTAATGTTGTAAAGTTGATCAAATATAAGGAATGATGACTGCAATAAATCATACAATATAATTTTTATTTGCATTTAAAAAAACTGCTTATTTGTTTACATGAGAAATGACTACCATATTTTTTATATGTGGATTAAGAAATTCAAGTTTTAAAATGTACAAAAAAGCATATTATCCATACAAATGCAAATATGTTTCAATTTTTAGAAATAAGGATATTTTTTTTAAAAATTATTGGTCATGTCTTAACGGAAGTTAAGATTTAAGTCAAAATTTCAGTGTACTTAATTATTACACTGTATAAATACAAATTAATCATAATAAAAGATATACCATGATTAATTTAATTACTCATTCACGAGGTTTTACACATTTCTCCTCTATTCATCTACAATGTATTCATATTTAAAAAATGCATTGACAAATCGATATATTCCATATTAAATTCATATTTAAATGAAGCTCATTTTCTAGATTTTCTTGGCTTTTCAAGAGACATGTTAATTAACGAACATGTCAAAATGCATCTCATCCAAGCACCAAAGTTCTTCTTTCTTAATCCCTGAATATGTTTTGAGAAATATTAAGCTTGATAAAAGGGATAATTTGCTGTAAACTTAATTAAAGTTGTATAATTATAGATTGCCTAAAATGAAGTTTCTATAATCAGAAAAAAAAATTACGATGCTTTCGTTGACACTTGCATTAAGCAATTTTTTTGAAAACTCTATAATAATTTTCTAAAGAGGTTTCAATGAGATAAGGTGATGCATTTTTATGGTAGTTTTATTAATAGATTAAATTTTATTTGTTTTATTTTTGTGTGCTTTTGAAAATATATTTTCCTATAATGAATGGAAGGTGTTAATATGTTATTTTTTCTGATTTAAAAGCTTATGAGGAATAAACAAATTTACTATACAAAACTTATATATACAATATTTCTAATGATATATGCAGCCTAATAACTTTCACTATGATATAAATTTATTTTATACTGTGTTGCAAAGTTAAATTTCTGCTTTTTTACACATCTTTTTTATATAAACTAATTTATTTAAGTGAGAAATTTTTGTGTGTATAAAAATTTATGTCGTGCATCACGGTAACGGTTCTAATAATTTGGATCCAATTTCATATTTATATAAAGTTTTGGTTTCTAAGTTTATCTATATGGGTGTATTTCCAGAAAAAACTCAAAAAAACTGATCTTTACAACTAAATATTAAGATGTGACACAACATGACGCATAAACGTATCAAAGATCTGCTGTTAGGGCTTCCATACAATTATCTTATGTTCGATTCGTGTTTGCAATTGACTTAGATTACGCGTTTAACATTAAACGAGATAAGATAAGATTTTATTTACAACTATACAAATAAATAAATAAAAATAAAACTTCAGAGCTTAGCTGAGTTTTTCAGGCATTTGTATTAAAAATGTAGAAATGAATGCACTAAACCCAACTTTTTTTCCACTTGTGCCATTTTATAATCTTCAAATAATTATAAAAAATATAAATAAAAATTGATAGCCTTTTTGAATAACTTTAAGAAATTCGATCAAAAATATTCTTGAGAAACAATAATTGAATGCAAGTAAAAATTCATGTGGATTATTTAAGAGACATTGACTCGTTTAAAACAGCATGTATCACTACATTTATATTGTTACTAATGTTATTTCCTTGTTCCATAAGTGATGAAGAAAATATGGTTGCTGAGTAAATTTCGACCTAATAATCGACTTTAGCGATCATTTGTTGACAAATATGATGACTCTGTCCAAAAAAAAAAAAAAAAAAAATACAGACTTAATTTTATTGGGGTTGAGTTCTGGACTTTCGTATGCGAGCTATGTATTTCGTAGTAAGTCAGTAGTGACAGAATCAATCTAGTATTCAAACTGAGTAGTTAAAGAAAATCTCTCAGTGGAGTTTTATGTTAAGCACTTTTTTTTTTGTTTTTGCTTCTTAATAGCGGTTTCTTCGTGTGTATTGTTAATTTCTGCACACTTCACTCGAGCAGAAACTATATTTCGTACTTCTCTACATAATAAAGCTATTTGAGTTTTCCCCCATACAACTCTCTGGCGTATTTTCCGTAACGATATCATTGAAATTCATTTTGTTTTCAGTAAGATTCCATCAAGTGCCTAATGATTTAGATTGTGTAGTAATAATAAAAAGTTTTCTCAAAAATGTAACTTTTATATTAATGCAAATTTTGAAACTAGCTCTGTGTTTTAACATAAAATTAGAGAGCTATCAATAATTTTGGAGAATCGTCATCCAATAATCAATGTTCTTAAATGCAAATTCTACAATAACAGAAAATATGGAACATTGACTTGTGAAATATAGGAAGGTTTGACTAAACCAATTTATATTTTCAATCTCAGCATTCTCTAATTGTATAAATTTAACACATACTTGGAAAGAAATACAACTGCAATAAAAGTATTTAGTAGTCTGAAGGGAAAAATAAGCCATCTCGAATTTCCAGTAATATTGCTTTTTAAGAATCCGCTCAATTATTTGAAATTTGAAATTAATTAAATATACGATTGCTCTATGAAATTAAAACATGAATCAAACTACCAATTTAAGGTATATGAATGCATTTATTATGTTAAAAATATTAGTTACATCATAAAAATTATTACGCTATAAAATAATTATATCAAGTTAGTTTTTGTAATACAATTTTTTTTTACAAAACAAGTCAATTAATGATTATATTTTAACTACTCTCTTTTTAGTATCAAGAAAAAATTACTTAGAAATTATTTCTCTTACAAATTGATTTGATTAAAATCTACAATAATCGCTTTTCATTTTAAACATTATGTCTTTGAGTAATTATTTTTTTTAATTCCTTTCAAATAATGTATAATATCCTGACTTTATAAATAAATGTTGTTTAGAAATCATTTCTTGATGTTTTCAGTTTTTAAAAATGATTAATAAGAATTTCAAAATTATTTTTTTATAGTGGGCCCAAAGATAGAGCCATATAACTTCCCAACGAATTTGGAAGAAGGCATGCGTTCCATTGTAACATGTGCAGTACTTTCGGGTGATCCTCCGATGACAACTCAGTGGCTGAAAGATGGAGCAGAAATACCTTTAGAATTGGAGCCAAAAATTGAAATGATTGATGAATACACGACGTATTTGAAGTTTACAGCTGTTGGGCCTCATCACAATGGAAATTATACCTGCATAGCAAAGAATCCAGCGGCTACCGTTAACTATACTGCTTTATTAGTAGTTAATGGTAAGAAAACTAATTCATTTCATTGTTTATTATGATTCTTGCTCGTGTCTGTGTGTGCTTGCATGTGTGGGTGAAGAATTCAAATGCCATTTCCAATGGCCATTAAATTTAAAATGCCTTTTCACTCAACCAGGAAAGTATCGTGTACTTGTCATAAAGTGAATATGTTGAATAATTATTGAGACAGTTTACAACGTTCCTAGTGGCGAAATGTGAAAATTACCAAAAAAAAATCTCAAAAATAAAGGAGACAAGCCAAAAAAATTATAAAATTATAAGGAATATTACATTAGAAATATAACATTTTTTTAATACAGAAGCCGGTGTCCTGGCATTGGGTTAACTGGTCTTCCTCCAGAACTGGGCTCGAGTCCTGACTCGGGCATAGTGGTTCATTCTTTTATATAGGACGACACATCTGCGAGATGTGTCGTCATATAAAAAGAGGTTGTGCAAGCGAATGAGCTATGCGTGAGTGGCAAAGTCGAACTCTTGGCCATAGTTGACGCTACTTAGACAAACAAAAAAACACCCTATCAGCTAAAATTGCTGACTTCGTAACAGTGGGCTTGTCCAATAGAATTGCCAAAAAAGCAGCAACAACAAGAACACAGGAATTAATTCATGGAATTCTTATAAAATAGACGGTGGTATTTGCGAATAAAATAACGAAATTTGAGTCAAATGAAAAATATCTCGTTCAAGATTAAAAATGCATTACCCTTTGTTAATAAAGGCAAAGAAAGTTTAAAAAAGACAATATTAAATAAAATTCTAAACCGAAATTTCCCTCACGGAAGGAATCTGTGGATACAGAAAGACTGATTTTTTCTTTTGATAGTTTCTATTGAAATTAAGAAAATGATAAAACCATTTATTTTCTTATGCAATTGGAAGCAACAAGAAACATACAAAAACAGAATGCTAATAAGTCCAAAATAAGCTATTTAACATAAAATGAAATGCAATTACTTCGATTCTATAGCCATTTATAATGTTATTAGTTTTATATTAAAACTTTTCATTTTATTGTATCCTAATTAGTTGTAAATAAATGACACCTAATATTTGGAATACTAGATTGCTTCCCTCATTACGCTGGTACATGCATTTTTTTGAAAAAAGTTATAAATTAACTCTGTATCAGAGAAAAAAATTAACTTAATTATATATTTTTTTATAATTTGGTGTTATAAAAGAATTTTTTTTTTCAATTGTTAAAATATCTGGTAAGAAACATCATATTCGATTGCTTTTATCTCCATCTATTTACGTAAATATAATTGTCGAGACTATTTCTTCATATGTAATATATGTTGCTATTAGTTTTTACAAAATTTGCTTAAAAACAAGAAATAATGTCAAATTCTAAATTTTTAAACCCTTTATTCAATATTAAATAATATAATAATCAGTTAAAGTAATCGAATTACTGTACTTAAATAAAGATTTATGTCTAAAACAATGCAATGGTGTTTAAAATTAATTAATTTGGCTATTCATTTTCGATTATTATGTCTCTTACCTTGTTTGAAATTAAGAATGAAAAAGAAATCCTATACTTTAAGACATTCTGTCTTCAGATACAATTTGCAAAATTATTTTTTCTAAATCTTGCAGTGATTATTTTTTATCGTAGGTAGGCGATACTATAAGAGCTGTGCTTAACTTATTTGGCATAGTAGGAATGGATATGATATATAACCTTATTCCATATGATGTGCTTGCTACAATAAATAATACTGTATATTCAATATGATCATATTTGTGCATAACTGACACTATATCTAGGATGATCAGTTTGGTAAAATAAATGATACTAAATTAGGTATGGCCAACTTATTGTAATAACTGATTTTTGCATTTTGAAATATTTCATGGAATACAATGAAAATCAAATGCATTGCTTGCATTTTACTAAATTTAGCATAGTATGTGATATAATAACAGAATCGTATTAAAACAAAAACTCCAGAAACCATTAAATCAGTGATTTTTAAATCGAGGCTAAACTATCAACTGAAATCAGCTAATAAAACTTTAAGGAAGTATATGCAACCGAAAAATGAATTATGCAAAGATGTATTTATTCAAACAAAAATAAGAAAAGAAACACTCTCTTAATACAGGCATAAGTATTACAATTAGAATAAGATTCACTTTAGCCTTATAATTAACTTTATTAAATACAAACACTTCAGAAATGATTAAATCAATGATTCTTAAATTGTGGGCTGAGTCATCTGCTCGCTAATGAAACTTCAAAATATGTATATATGCAGCTAGAAAAAGACAAGATTTATGAAAAAGTGATGCATTTATTTAAAGCAAAATAAAAAAAAATGGATGAAATATTCTCTTAATATGAATATAAATTTTGCATTTAGAATAAGATATTTAGCAGAGACTAAATTAAAATAATTTAAATAATTCTTTTAAAACCTCAGAAACCAATAGAAGGATGGCAGGTTTAAAATCAATGTTGCAACTTTATTACCAATTCCTATATATTTGATGTAATTAGTTCATTGATAAGTTTCTCAAATACATTCTTCATAATTTTGATACTATTATATACCGTATTTTAAATTTTGCTTTTTCTAAGAATGGCTTGGAAGAGAAAAAAATTCAGAAAACTATTTTTCAAAATGGCAGGAAAGAGAAGTCTGTAGAACAGAAAGAGATGTTCTCGAACACTATCTATCCATAAAGGAGTGGAGGAAAATGATAAACTCTTCTATTCCAATGATTTTATGGACAGTAGACCTATCGATTGAGAGTTTGACACTTTACAAATGGTCGGCTTCTACCTCGTGAATCCCTAGACGCTATATTTGAAGTCCCTGGCACCGACTTTCGTTTTCTTTCTGCTACTTTCTTTCTCTTTTTTTCCCTTCTCAATTTCTTACGCCCTGTGCTCATTTTTCTTTCCCTTTTTCTCCTTTGCAGTTCCCCCGTACTGGAGATCTCAACCCACTGACCGCTCGGCCGTGATGGGAGAAAGCCTCACTATAGACTGTCAAGCCAACGGATTCCCTGTACCTCAAGTTAGGTGGAAAAAAGATCATGGTACTTTTTTTTTCTTTTCTTTCTTTGTAAAAAGTTGAAAGTCTATTATTAGAAGGAAAACAATAACAATTGCTTTGAGTTCAAAATTTTGTCCAAGTTTATTCAAATTTGAAATTCTTCATTGCGATGCAGATAAATTCTGTATAACTATTTAGTAATTGTTTCTATCATGTTAGTATTATGAAAATTATTATTGTGTTCTTAAATTAGTTTAATATTTTTATAAATTAGAATGAGGGGGAAATTATGGTAAAACTTTCTGTAGCTTTTATTATCATAGATAATGTCATGGATTCGATGTACTAACAAAGGGGCTGATATCAGAACAGTCTCTTTGTTAGGACATAGCATATTGAAATATATTTACCAAGCTTTTCCCGAAAGCACTAATTCTCAGAAGTGATCTTTTTCATTTTTCTGTAATGACCCACTGTTATCGGTTAGGTTAACAGTTTAGAAAAGGAAAGTGTCTATTTTACTTTGTGACATATCTACAAGATGTTCAGTGGCGAAACATATCTAAACATTGACAGTGTATGTACAAGTCATGAGCTTTCCTATGTAAGTGAATTCGGCAAACTTGGTACAGTGATTCAGACTGGGGGAAATTTGTCAGTATATTTCTCAATAGTATATTTCACAATTACATGTTTTTTCATGTATGTTTCAAAAATCAGAGGACTTGTTGGTAAGACCAAGAAATCATTAATAATATTTATAAGGGCAGTAACCGGCTTCCTGGCTTAGAGGTAGCGCGTTTTCCTCTTTATCTGGATGTCCTGGGTCCTGTTTCAAGCATGGTTGCTCTTCTTTTGTGTTCTTTCTGTAAGGAGTGGAAAAGGGTAGTGCAAGTGAGTGTCATCTTCATATGAGCTAAAAGGTTAAATTTCTGCCCTCGGAAGCTGCTACAGCCACTTTCTACAAAGTGGACAAGACAGCAGCATCATACGGGTTCTGAGTTGGTATTCATTAACCCTTTGATCACTGCTTTATTCAAACTAACGATGCAAATTCTATCTTAGCATTTACACAAACAAAACATCATAACAAGATAATGATTTAAGCATCCTTTTATATCTTTATTTCATGTTTCCTTATTTATGTTGAAATGATAAAGTAATAAATAATATTTGATATCTTCACATTTTTTATTTATGAATGAAGCATATAAAACAGTAAAAATAGTATAAAATATAATTAAATAAATGCAAGCATGGAAAAACACCTTTGTGGAAATAAATCTAAATAAAAACATATGCATTATTAACAGGCGTTAAAGCTTATACGCATTACCATGTCAATAAATATATACGCAAATTAATCATATATTTTTAGAATTCACTTAGAAAAAAAATTCCATCGACTCCTTTGACAAGAAAACAAATATAAGTTCAATGCTCCTACTTATACAAAACTCATGCAGAATTGAGCGTGTATTCTATAAAAATATCCAGACACAAATATACTTTAAATAACTAAAATGAACGGCGCATATCTGAAACTGAATACAACTTTACAATCCTAAATAAAAACATTAAAAAGTTATTATGTCTGGAATATCAACAATTTATTTTAATCTCCTAGATATTTGCATTCCAAAAAACATTCCACCATGCATTTGCATAGCTTTCAACATACAATACCGCAAAACGTGGCAGCACATAATCTAAACCAACTATCCATCAGACTGAATTCTCTGATGGAAAATTTTATGCATTTTAGTATGGAGAACAAGAATATACAATCATACCTTGTTCACTCATGTTTATAAAAAATAAACATTCCTCTGCATGCGCGTTTGCTTTGATCTTCCAAACTGCATTTACGACAGCCGGGAATATTTCTTATGCGAGGAGATCACGAAAGAAGATGGAATGTAGCGTGAGTCGTCATAAAAAAATGGAAGAAATAGGCAATAAACCTATATTTCAAATGGAATCCTTCTTGGTAAGAGGCTACGACGTGACTCCATTTATTTCAAATTGAGTATCGAGTAGAATGTCGTATGCATTTTTCAAATTTTCTTCTCCATAAACTGTCTGGGCCATCTTCTAACGTTATTTCTGAGATCTTCATGGATAGTAGTAAATTTCTTCCGCTAAATTGAACGCCTATAACAGAGAGGAGAGCTGAACTGTGATTCCAATGATTCCAATAGGACTAAGTATGATCGATTTTTAACTTAGGTCGCGAAAACCCGTTTTCTGAGTTTTTGAGAATCTGAAGAAATAGAAATGGATTAATGCCCCAATGGTTTGGGAATTTTATTTATTATGTAAAAAGTTGTATTGAAATAATTTCATAGTACCAAGGGCATCTAGCTTCATTTGGCATTTTTTGGTGCAAAATCGTGTTTTTTAGGGGAAATATTTAGATACGAATCACACACAGATTACATGTGGATATTTTAAAATCTTATATACACACGAACTGATTTTTTAAATAAAAAAATAAGTTATGAATACACCTAGTTTAACATGTTATTCCAATCGGTTAATGCATTCCTCGGTTTTAGGAGTTGCCTGAGAATCTGGTAAAGAAATATAAATAGATTAATTTCTCTATGCTTTTGTATTTTTCTTTATCATGTAATCGTTGTATTATTAAAGAATTAATTTCATAGTACATAAAAAGCAAATTGCAAATGGTTTTTTTTGTGTGTGTGTGTGTAAAATCGTGTATTTTTGAGAAAATATTTGGATATCTACCCCACATATGAATTGGTCATTTAAATAATAATTTTAAAAAAACTTGAGTGTACTTAGTTTAATATGCTGTTGGAATTGGTTAACACAATAATAATTGCATTAATGCTATTGAATGAGTGCAGAAAGTATTCACTTCGGATCATGCCATATAGTATCAGCTATCAAAATTTTGAGGCACCATAGGTTATTACCCTATGATAGAAATGTAAGAACTACAAAAATTTACTAGATAGCCTTATTGACATTATTAGCATGAAAGCAGATAGAAAAAGGCTTTAATAATTAAATCCAATTTTTTATTACGCGTAAAATTGCATTTTTTTCAATAAAAACACCTATATAGATAAACTTAAAAAGTAAAGCCTTATCTAAATACAAAATTTGATCCAATTCCTTTCAGTCGTTTCCGAGAAAATGAAATAAATCTAATAATTGTTAGTTTAAACTTATAAGATTTTAATTCTGAGAAGAAGAATTTTAAACATATTAGCTAAAACTAATTTAAGTTAAGTTAACTAATTTAAAGTTAAATGTAATCTAAAAGAAATATCAATTTTAAATGTCCTGTTTCAGAAAATTTTCAATCATTTCATTGAAACTTGTTCGCAATTCCTTTCTATTTTAGAAATATATTTCTTACGAATCTGGAGTCACTAATATATGCCTATAAATATTTCAAAAACTGTTTAGAGTAAGTTCAACTTTGGCACTGCATCCCTTTATGTTAAATATATACCTATTTAAAAAAACAATTTAATAATATTAGATTATTAAATTGTTTTGATAATCATAGATTTTATTATAGCTTTTACCTTAGTTTAAGGGAATAAAAGAATATAACTTATCAAAAATTCTATTTGGTATAATAATCAAATAATTATTAATAAAAAAAACAAAGTAAAACAGTTTATATTTTCATCTATTGGATATCCAGTTAGAACTTTTAGTTCTAAAGTGAATCACAGTCAGATAAAAAAAATAGATATCATTATAATGATTCGCAAAAAATTTGAATAAATCAATATCAATTCTTTTGAAAAATGTAATTCAAACTTATTTACTTATTAATAAAATCAGTATTTCGAGTTTTTCTACTTTTTGTAAAATATTAGAATGATGTTTTTAATATTATACTTTTTAAAATAAAATCAATAGAATAATATAAAATCAATTTGAATTTGAAAGGACAAAGAAAATCTCAAAAGGCTAATGAGAGTTTTTAAATAATTTAATTGTAAACATCTGTTGTTAACAAAAAGTTTAAGCATATTTATCTTCTCAAAGATAAATAACCCATTTTGCTTTACATAAAATAATTTATCTGTTCTTATTAACTATTAAATTTCAACCGATTTCACTTATTAAATTTTAATAACATTGGTTCAACCAGAAAAAAATAAATAAAGATTTGTCTTTTAGTTTTTTAATTTTAAATGCAATTAAAAACAAAATACCGAACTAGAGCCAGTATCTCAAAAAGAAGAATAGTAATATAAGAACTGCTACTGTATTCGAAATCAAACACTACACGACTTCTGTGTACCTTTTTTAACATTCTCATATTTTTCTTCTACGCTGCCTATCGTTGCGTTTTCTTCTTTTTCAACATTTTATGGATTTGGTCCTTCATCTATAAAGTGTACATAAAGCAATTTTAGGAAGGGAATAGCTTCATTTCTCACTGCAAATACTTTTCTTATGCTATCGGACTTTTTTCAGTTTAATTTTCCCCTCACTTTTTATGTACTTAAAGAAGGTCTATGCTAATTTTCTAAACTGTTATTGAAAGAAAGATTTGATATATTGATGTTAAATAGAATCTTTATGGTAACAATTTATATTTCATATCAAAAGTATGTATTTAGATCTTCTTATTTCCAATACCTAGTTAAAACAAGTAAATTCTATCTTTACTAGTGTTTTATTGAATGAATGTTAGAACCTTCTCTCTTAAATGCAATTTCTTTGAAACGTTAAAGTCAGTTCTTAAACGTTCTTTTAATATGATGGAAACACGACAAATGTATTCCGAAACTACTCCATTAGGCTGGTCCCAGTTGTCACCAAATTTGAATGTTGGCGCAAGTCCGTTGATTTATCATTCTTGTAGATAGTTTATAGTCAAAACCTGGCGAGTTATCTTTAATATTTACCAAATTTTACCAAGTATTTTCTGAGCGGAATAATATTTTATTTGCATATCACACGAAACACAATACGATTTTGTATTTAAATTTTATTGTAAGACTGAATCAATTTTACTTTTAAGTATATTTTACACAGAAAAAGCATAGTAATCGGCAAAAAAATGTGAACTTGAGATATTGGCTAATGTCCTCGTTGTAGATCCTCGAAATCCGTTAACCACGTTTTTTGGAAAATGGCTGCCCTTCTAATTTCTGTAACAAAGGTAACCAAAAACTGCTTTGAGATGGCTGAAATTCAGAATACCGTCTTTACACGAAATTTGAAGATTTTTTAAAATCAAATTTTAAGAAAATCGCAAAAACAAAGAGAGCTAAGTTGATCAAAATCGGTACACAAATTCAATATCTGTAGTCTATTCATACACAAAATAATACCTATTAGATTTTGAGAAAAATTAAACAAAGGGTTGATTGTCTATCGGCCTGTACTTTCAGTAGATTATAAACGTGATGATTCAATTTCGTAATAACTTAAATTCATCGAATTTGGTATGAGATTTTATGGCTACAAATGCAGCTTTGTATCAATTTTTTGTTTTAATCGGGTAAGAAAATTGTGTCTAAAATACAAATTAAATTTGTGGAGGCTATTAAACCATGTCAGGGATCAATGGATTAATTATTCGCCAAAGATGACAGAAGAGATTCAATAAAAATGCTAAATTCCCAGCAAAATTTAGTATTTAGTATTATTTACTGCATTTTCATGTAAGGTGTTTTCTTACATAACAAGATCTTTAGAGAGTTCGAAACTTTTTTGAAATACCACTCCTCTGGTCTCTGTTCAAATAGCTAAATTAAAAATTAAATATATTTATATGAAATGGGCATGAAATATTTCTTTTAAGGCAAATCAGTTATTGTTATTAAAATGTGATTCTATATCTGATTGTAATCGAAAATTATAATCTTTTACATCTATTTTTCAAAAAAATAATCAGGCAGTGACTCTAATATGTATTCATTTAACAAAATGTGTGTGTTTTTTGTATTTTTCACAATGCGTTTAATAAAATCATAATCTTCTGGCTAAAACAAATTTTTTCTATAGATTTTTATATAAAATTGAAGCAGCTTTATCTGCATATTTGAGCATGGATCTATTAATCTTCAATGAATATTCCTATTTCAAAGTTCAAAAAATAAATCGACTTAGTGCAAACGATAAGTTTAAGCCATTTTTAGAGCAATATTTTATCCTGTTGTTTAAAAAAATCGTTCACAGATATGCTTTGATAATCTAGTTCAAATCCGAAAGCACAATTTTTTTTTAAATTTTGATCGAATATGATATAGAAATTGTAATATGCAAGCTATTATTATATACATGTTTGTATTTAATTCAATTAATTTAATTTTTATTATCTAATAATGATGTTTCGATAGTACTTAGATAATTGCCATTAAATGAACTGGTTATTAACTCATTAAAAAATAGCTATTTTATAATATTCTTTGGTTTTTTTTCTTTGAATAAGCCCAGATTCCGTTAAGTGTTGTTCTTATGGTTTGAAAATTAACTAAACGCCCTTTTAATTGATTTATAAATAATTTAGAGAAATAACAAAACAATAAATTTTTAAAAAAGAATATATTCAAATTTTAATTTCTAACTATAATTCTTGACACCGAAGAATTTACATCATGAGATTAGGAAAACATGTCCGTATGTCTTTCGTAATAAACGTTTCAAAAACATTTCTATTATTGAAAAGGCCAGAGAAAAATAACTTTATGGTCTCCAGAAGAAGATTATTTTAAGTAATATAACATTTTGGAATATAAATATTTATAATTTAAACTCTTCAGTGTTAAAAGTATTAATTTTAAATACATTAATTTCAAACTGATTTTCTTGTATGCAACAGCATGAAGCAAAGTAAATCCGTATAACATTCTATTTGGGCGTTTGAATATTTTTTTATATATGAATGCTCTAGTTTCAATTTTCTTATTTCTATGTTCAAATGATATATAAATTGATTAAAAATAGATTTGTCCTGTATAAACATGGGAAATATACTGAAAATAAGGGTGATTTAATAATAATTCGTCGATTCGTTTTTTTTTTAACTTTTATAACGCAAACACCAATGCATAAATTTTACTGCACCAGACATGTTGTTTCGCTTACCGAAAATATAAAGGGAAAAAAAATTACTTGAAGTAAAAACTAGCAAATTTTAATAAAATAGAATGGATGTACTAAAATATAAAATTTATTTAAATAGCAGAATATAATTTCATGGACTTTAATAGAACCAAATAGGAAAGATGTAATTTTTGTCCTTTCAACTATAGACAACCCAGAGTGTATATAATGGTGCTCTCGTGTAAAAACAGGAATTATATTTATTTCCTTGTACATTTTAGAAAAAAAACTTAAAAGTTAAGTAATAAAATAAAAAGAATATTTTAAGAATAATTTTGTTACCATCGGTTGGTAACTATTAAATAGCATGTGATATTAGATATATAAACATAAATATATTCTTTTTAAAAAAAATAAGAAAAGGCATTTGTTGTAAAAATTATAGATGGGCTTAGCCAAAATGCTGACCTTCTAAAATTACATTTCTATCATATGAGCATTAAATGAATTCTATGATGAAAAAAGTAAAATATTATGCAGTTACCAATTCATTCTTTTATATCTACGTGGAAAATGAATCCACCAGGAAGGTTTTCTACATAAATCTAAACTTTAAAGGAGCAATGTTTGGTGAATATGGAGAATAGATACGCATTTCAGGAAATGATTCTAAAATCTCTTTCACTCTTTTGTTACTATAAGAGGAATAATTTCATGCTTGAATTCAATTTGTCCTACTCTTTTGCCCCTTTTCAAAAAGATTCATCGCCAAACTGGCTTTCAAATTGTTTAAATATTACTTGCATTTTACTACTGTTTCTCTCAATAAATGCTTTCTCATATTCAACTTGTATATTTTTTGTTTGCTTGTTTATTATGTTCTTTTTCATGTGTTTTATAATCACCTTGAAGCAAAAAATAAAATATAATATAATAAAATTAATTAAACAAAGAGAGACGAGAGACCCCACACTAAATTTCAAATTTTACTGTTAAACGTTTCAAATTCAGCTTTCTCTCTTTATTTGCAGACAAAAAGTACTTCATATCTTCTATATTAAAAATTGGTTGAGTAATATTATTCACTGAATAGAAATAAATACTATATTTTAAGTGGGTAACAAATTTTGAATGAAATAAACTTGCATTAGAATAAAATAAAATATCACTTACAATTGATGCAATTAATTTTAAATTATGATGTAATTAAGTGAAAATTCAGTATCAACAAGGACATATCTTCGTGATAAATGGTTACCTATTAACAATATAACTTCAAAATATCTAGGTTTGGTTAAATCCTTTTTGAAGTGCAGTTTAAATTAGGTTAATATATAGCATCATAATCTTTATCTGCTCAACTATTATTAAAACCATATTTGAAAGCATTCTAATCATATTTTAAGGCAAAGAAGTAATCTCTTTTACAACTCAGCTCATTTTGAATCGAGATGCCTCCGTTTCTTGTATTCAGATAGGATCCTCTGCATTTAATTCTGTCTTTCCACGTCTGCCTGATCTGGTATTCTTGTCGCTCAGGAAGACATTCAATTCCTTCTCAAGCATCCTACTGTTCTCGTCACAGTTCCGAGTTGTCTGTCGTCTGAGTGTGACAAGACCTTGTTTCCGTAGTTCTTGTTTCCTCCTGAAAACCGGATTTCCTCGGATAAACTTCTGTTGAAGAAAGGGGAATATTTGTCCGCTTGAGCATGCCATTCGTGACTGGCTTTATAAAAGCGATGGAATCGAAGGGTGCTGTAAGAATAAGGTTTCAGGATTGACTTCCTCAGACATTTGTGAAAATTATCATTCCAGAATTAGTTAACAGAAATGATAATTCTGCATAGATTGCCGGGCAGTAATTGTGTATAATTATTTCCATACATCTGTAATGGATAACATAAACCATTATAATTGCATAACAAAGGGGCCTAATTGGGCTACAATTAAGTCTTCAAATATGATAATTTCCAATATAGCTTCATGATTAGTAGATCCAAATGTGATTTGCGCATTAAAGTCTATGTGGTCTCATTATAATATTACTGAATAATAGTCAGGAAATGACCAAAAATTACTAATATGGAAAAAGTGAAAAAAATTAAACTAAGGAAATTATGCATCTGATTATATTTAGCCAATTTTTCAGTTTAACTCAAGTGTATAATTTGAGGGAGTGCACCATTTTTAATTCGGAAAAAAGCTAGATAAATGTATTATATCATTGCTGTTTTGACATCTTAATTCGAATATGTATAAATGATTCTAAAAATTATATTACATTTGCCAATTCTTCGGTTTTAAGAAATGCTTAAAACAGGAGAATTGGCAAAAAATAAATAAAAGTGTCGTTTCGAAGTATTAATTATTATCAGTTTTGCGCTAATCTCAATGCAATAACGAAGAAAATGGGTTAATATTTTTTAAATAAATCTGATGTGAAAAATATATAGAACCATATGCATTGTTAATTTTTTGGAGAGAGAGATTTATTTTGAAGTAGTATTCATAGCGAATTTTGGAATTAATACATTTATAGTTGTAAATAGTTTAGAAAAACGAAATAAATGAAAACGAATAATTTTAATAGCAAAAAAAAAAGAAAAACAGTTTTGTGTAGATTATTAATACATATTCTGGATATCTCCAAATAAACATAGAAATGCACCCATCTGAGTATTTTATGTATAATGGAGTTTGAGGATATTTCTATAAACTGAAAAATTTGAAATAAATCTGCGAACCAAAATTTTTTCATCAAAACATTGTTTCTCTAATTTGAGCTAGAGTGCAATGTGTCGGGTTAATGAACATATCATAATTAATCAAGACTATTTGAATGCATATAAGACACCAGAGATTATGTGACCAAATGAAAATCCTCTTTTTGTTTATGGTTAAAGTAAATTATTAATGAATACAACCATTAATAAAAATACCGTTTTTGTGTCACGAAATGTAATTCTCTTTTACAATCTTTTCTGTGTTTAGAGCTTTTATAAATAATTCGGTATTGTCAATATTATGGAATCTTATCATTCATTTTTCAAATTAATTGCTAGATGCTGATACGAGTATAGAATCGGAATACAATAAATTTATTAGCTGATAAGTGAGTTTTGAAATATAAAAATATATTATCCGCACAATTATATAGAATTTTGAAACTTCAAAGTTTAGAGAAATCTTTGAAAAACCTGTTACAAAACTTCATTCTGACAAGCCTGAAACGAGTGAAGTTAATTCAACACATTGTATGCGGTTACATTTCGCAGCGGAATTGGGCCGGTTGCGGGCATTTTGCGAGTAAGTTTAGTTATTCAGTTAAATCTCAATAGATCGAAAATTAGTTCATTTTTTAACCAGTCTTTCGTTTTATATTGAAATATATAAATACCAACCATAAGATTTTTGTAAAAATATCTAAATATTTTAGTGGATAAATTTATAATAGTATCGTAAATATGAAAAATCAAATAGAAATAATAGTATATAGTTTTTAATTTTTTAGAATTTTGTTATTTATTAACATTTTTACATTATAAAAAAAATGAAAAAAGCAATCATAAAACTAACAATGTGTGTCAACGTTTAAAACATTTTCCTCTATGAAGAGGTACAGGGTAAAATTCACTCATTTTCGGAAGGATAAATAAAAAGTTAATTTTAAATCTAAATTGATTTTTTAACCAACCTTCCCTTTCTGCGGTTCCGCATCCACTAATGTAAAAACTAGTTTTTATTTGTCTAAACTTTTACGAATTTATGTAGTAGACAAGAACATTCGACTTTGTTTTCCTGTATATACCGTTATTTTTGCACCGACAAGCAAACCATGTCGTTACACTAACTCCTACTAGTGCTTGACCCGCGCTCAAGTATCAATCGTCAGAAAACGTACTAATACTTGTCCCGCATACAATGTGTCAAAATACATAAAAACGGAACACTAATCTTGAATTTCAACTTTTTTCTATCATTTTGTGATAAACAGCGCAAGGTTGCTAAATATTACAATAAATTATCTGAAATATTCACAAACAGCAAACAATTTACTGTTGTTTTTGCTTTTCATAAAGAACAATCATATTTGTTGCTTATTCGTGCCGAAACAAAAGATTCTGAACTTTAATATGCCATTATGATATGAACTGATTCCTAATCTTCTTTGCAATGTTATTAGTGAGAAACATAATAAATCCTTCCCTTTCAGGTTTGAGTGGCAGGAACGAATATCGAACGATTATCAGTAATCCGCACATTCAGACCCTAGAGAATGGTTCGCTCGTCATCACTGAAGTGGAGCTTTCAGATGCCGGTCTTTACATGTGCCAAGCCACCAATGGTATAAGCCCGAGTCTCAGTGCAGTTATTAAGCTGACTGTGCATGGTAGGTAGTAGTTATTACTTCATGTGGATTCATTCTAGATAGTCAGACTATTCTTTGCTCATGTTTAATTTCTACATTAAATGGTATAATGGAATGGACAATATTGTTAGATAGTGTTTAATATGTGATGTGTTGTCGACAAAAATATTCTTTGCTGACTTTGAAATATCAAAATTTTCAGATATGATTAAAAACAATGATATTGATTTATTAATAATATTTGCTTAAAGTAAGTAACTGGTTATTCGGAAATATTGGCTATATTTAATTTCAAATAAATTATTGTTTAGAATTGAATCTATGATTTAATTAATTTCTTTTTTATTAGAAATGGTTTAGATATAAATTAATACAAATAATTTCTCCAAAAGGGTTAAGATTAAAATCATGTTATAGCATTTGTTTTACTTTATTCTCATTAATGTTTCGGTATTGTGTGTTTTCCAAAGATGACCAGTCTCCAGTCATCATGGCACTATAGGAAACTTAAAATATGTGGTTCAACTATCTTTTAAATTTCGAGATATTATAACATCTGTTTTTATCTGTCTTGTAAGCTATATAGATAATAAGTATTATCCGTCTTTCTTAGCTTATAATAATGTAAGAAAATAGCCCTAATATTGCTTTAGAAACGGGATGTTAACAAAACCAACCTAACCTTAATAATATAAGAAAATCATGATTAAATATTTGTTGGAAAATGATAGCATTTTAAATTTCAGGGCATCAGTGTAATCTATTGTTAAAAATTAAACAAAAAATATTTGTATGAATTATAAAATTCACCGAAAATTCCTACAATTATTAAATTGGTGTAATCAAAAAGGACAATTTCTTCATATTTCAAAACAGTATAAAATTCATATTTTGTACTCAATAATGGAGTTATAGGGGGAAAACAACAAAATTCAACTCAATTTTAAAATTAAACAAAATCATCTGAAGTGCATATTTCCCCTATCCACATAAATGTTCTAAATCCTGTGACTTTAAATCAAATGGCCTGGTTTGCAGAGTACCAACATATACTTATTCCCATAAATTCATTTGATTAAGATTTGGCTTTAGCACCTGGCTTGTTTGTTGAGATTTATAGTTAAATATTTTGTGAAATTATGTTTTAATGATTTCCTCAACAAAATACTTTTACATTATTAAACGTTTATGACATGAAATTTACATATGCGTTTCTAAGCTAAGTTTATAGCTAACCATGATATTTCTGTTATTTATTATTTAGCAATTAATAACTTAAAGTCTTTAAATAAATAATCAATTCATATGACAAATTTTAGTATTTTTTATATTTAATTTAGTATTTTGAGTTTATCTTTAGTTCATTTTGGAACTTTTGAAATAATTATTGCAAAAAGTTTTTTATATACAGTTTAAAGTATAAATATTTATCTTTTCAAAGACATTAGTTTAAATATTATAGAATGCAAGGTTGGTTTTGAAACCGCCTTTCTTAGCGTAATAACATGTGACATTGGAGAAACCACTAACCCAAAGTTTATACAATTTATGAAACTGACTATAAAGTAAATATTTCCTGAGTTAAAATTATTGGAAAGTAAAAAGTAAAAAGAAATCAAAAGGAATGAATTGAAGAATCCAGCCTGATGACTTTAACAACAGTCACTCTCAGAGTTCAAACAAGGAATATTTTCTGTGTGTAGGGGGGTAGGGGTCTGACTTCCATCCAAGTATTGACCCCTTGTCACTCAAAAATTCCAAGCAATTGAAGCTTTTGATGACAAGAATTTATATCAATAAAGTAGTGAAAATAAATTGCACAAAAATCATAAGTAAAATATTATTTCAAAATTCAAACATAAGCATGATCATGGCAAAATTCAATCTAACTAAACCACTACGAGACCATTATCAAAATATAATAGTAGAAACATCAATAAAATATAAAGGAACATACCAATAGCATGTAAAAGTACGCCAGATAAGTTTATAATGGAAAATAAAAGTTATACCTCAGACGATTAAATCAAAATAAATTCTACTTTTCCGTACTTAAATAGGAAAACGCCTACAATGCTTGATTAAGAGGAATTGTAATCAAATGAAATAGGCTTAACAATCTCAGCTCCATCTATAAGTTTTAAAAAAATCTATTAATGATATATTTAGTTGTGAAAATTTGATTCTAATGAGGTAGAACATAGTTTTGAAAACAAATAAACTTTTCACCAATAAAGTGGAAAAGAAAAGAATATGGCAAATGAATATAAATATAGTCCAAAAGCTGAAGTAAAGAAAAATAAATTTATACTCATTTTCAATTTTTACTTTATAATTAACAGTGACAAAGAAGTTCTGGAATTTCTATAAGATAACAATGTTAATAAATTTATGATTTTGAATATTTGAACGTAAATCTACCTGATGAGAAATTAATAATGTTTGTATTTTTATTTATGATGAATATTTAAATAGAGATTTCGTTACAAAAGTAACTGGCTTGAATGATCTAAATCTAATATTTCCGATAATTATGACTTTAAAGAGATTGATTTTTATCAACAAGTGAAGAGAATTCTAATGGGAACAGCATTTTCAAGTGTTTTATCCAAATTTTTTTTTTACATTACTATGATAAAATAATAATTAAACCGGATTTAATAAATGATGAGATATATATTGTTGATTCGTTTTTAATAAACATAGATAATCCTAATGCTGTTATTGATTGCTATCCCAAAGAATTAAGTTTAACTAAAAATGAATGAAAATCAACATAAAGCTACCTATTTGGATTTCAAAATAGAAATGTCTAGTGAGAAATTTTCAGTGGATATTTATGATAAAAGGGGTGGATTTAATTTCAAAGTAATTAAATTTAGTAGCTACCATTAAAATGTTAACTTTAAATTCTTCATAATTTTCATTTTCTCATAATTTAAAAGCATTCAAATTCGAAATAACACTATTTCTTATATTAAGGCGACAAAAAATCTCATTAAAATTTAATGGTTTTAAAAATATTAAACGTTTGATGATTTTTTGAAAAACAATTCAAATATAGAGGTTTCAATTAAATAATCTTCATCGATTTCCCAACCGATATTCTAATATTTTCATAGCTAAATATGTTCTTTCTAATTTTTTAAACTCAATAGATGGTTATGAGGTTGCTAGATTAATTTTATTTTTGATCAAGCAT
The DNA here is from genome assembly GCA_026543055.1 of Argiope trifasciata. Lineage (NCBI taxonomy): Eukaryota > Metazoa > Arthropoda > Arachnida > Araneae > Araneidae > Argiope > Argiope trifasciata. The sequence goes on from JAPMOQ010048154.1 coordinate 792,717, forward strand.
TGTATACATTTTCAAGTTTAAGCGGGGAAATGTTGAATATAATTTGGTATAACTATCTGACTTATAGGTTTTATTTTCCTTATATAGGTTGGTAAGTTCTTTGTTTTAAAATTTTATAGATGTTTTTTTGTTTTATAGCTTAATAATGGTCTTATAGTGGTTTGATTATATTTATTTATACTGTGGACTTGCTTAAATTCAAATTTTGAAATAGTATTTGGCTTCTTATTGTTGTGTTATTTATTGCCATTATTTTATTGATATTAATTCTTGTCTTCAAACACTTTAATTTCTTGGGATTTCTGGGTCAGGAGGGTCAATACTTGGAAGTAAGTCAGATATTTCACAGAAAATGTCTCTAGTTTGAATACCTGTACGAGAGTAGCCCTTGATCAATCGGGATTCTTTATTCCCTCCCTTTTTATTCCATTTAATTCCTTTTTTCTTTTAAACTTAATATTTTTTTCTAATTTGGGTAAAATTATTGGGTTTTTTTGTTGTTGATGATGAGTGATATCTAGTGGATTAAGTTAATCAGCTTGTTTACCGTCGATATTAGTTATATTAATTTCTACTAAATTTTTAGATATAATTTCATGTTTCATTATCTCAAATTACAAGGTATTAAAAATTGTTATAATTTCCTTCATGTATTCTGCTCATTGTATGTATGTGCAGATCTTTCCAAAAGATACCAGCCATTTTTAACCAGTCAGTTTGTAATTTTTTGAAATAATGATTGCACAAAAATATTTTATATGCTAGTTTTTAAGGTATCCGAACACGTGCGGAGACCTTTTTGAGAAAAACATGGTGTAGGTATACTTTAACCATATTTCTATGTTTAAGATTATTCAAAATTAGTAATAGGATGACAATATTTGAAATACTTTAAAACGTCTTGAAAATTGGCATTTAATAACATAAATTTAAGCATATTCTTATGAAACTTCAAATTGGTTACACCGAAAACTATTATTCTCCTCCCAGCAAAACTTAAACCAAAATAAACTACATTTTTATGTTTAGGGAATGAACTATAATCGTATGGTTCTAATTATAAATAAAAATTTTACAACCAGGCAGATTTGTCACTAAAGTTTTAGCAAAATTATGACATTGTTGTTCAAACAATAGGCTGTGAATTAAAAACTATTCACTCGATCTAAATTCTTTTTGTTCATTCCTTAAAAAAATGTATAAGAGAAAAGTTCATCAAATTTCATAGTAATATGAAAATTATATTTTGTGTTATTTCATTTGAAGTGAGCAACAAATGAGTAAAAAATCAGTTTTGAGACAAATGCATTTAAAGTATACAGTAACTTGTTTTAATAATAAATTACGGACGTATAAACTTAAATTTCACCATATTTATAGATTATACTTTCTTCCATCTCATCTTTTAATAACTTCCTATGTTTAATCATTTAAAAAAATTCTGGATATTTTTACATTTGGAAATGAATACTGCTTCGTTTTCTTTATTCTGTCTTAGTCGAGCTCTTTAAATGTTCTAACTGAATTTGCACTAGGATACACTTTAACAGCTTTAAGGATATTAAATAATCCTATAAAATTTTCGCAGAAATGTATTACAAATATAAATACCTCTAATCTGAGGATTCAGATCCCAACAAGACCTGTTTATGTACAAACGTTTCACGAAACGTCTTTAAAAATCTCTTTGGCATTTTGCGTTTTTCTGTGCAAGGCGTTTTCCGTATTTAAAACTAAATTTGTAATGTAGACATGTTTTGGATAGCTCAAAGACTAATCTATCTAATAAAAGAATTATCGGAAAATGTCACTTTTTGCGAAAATCGATCTCTTCAAAGTGTTCGCGTACTTTTATATAAAAACGATATTTTAAACTTAGTAGGCTTTATCACTTGATTTTCAAAGAATTTTATATATCCTCATTAGTGTACGGTTATATGACTTAAATGGGTCGTTTTCCTATAGATGAAGCAGATCTAATCGATTTCGATTACCAGATAGTTCATTAGAAATGTTGGTTATGCTTATTGATATTTAAATGGCATCAGCGTAATCATGTTTATGATTCTGGCAAATTATTAGGCATTAAAGGAGTTTAATTTATTATCTTGCTTATACTCAGTTCAGTGTATAAATGGGCCTTTCTAATGGATAAAGTTTTATGTTTATGCTCAAATATGCACTTGCAGGTTTTTTTATAAGCCTCGTAAATTGCACAAATAGATAAAATTCTTCTTTTTTAACAATGGAAAAAAATCATTCTATGAGATAGTTGATGAAATAATGAAAACAATTTGAATTTCAGGACAACAATGTAATCTACTTTAGGGAAGAAAAAAGATCTTTTCAAAAAATTGCCAAAATTCAGAAGCGCTTATTGAATTGGTATCATTAAGAGTATATTTTCTTAAATTTTGAAATAGTGTAAAATTCATATTTGTGCAATGATTTTAAAGGAATTATAGCAGAAAATTGAGCTTAATTTTTATAAATTAAAATTATAATAAATGTTTTTTTTTGAAAAATACCACAGTTTCCATCTTTCAAAGAATAAATGTAGTAGTGGCAAGTCAAACAATCCAATCTGTTAAGTGCCAACACACACACTTTAATTAGTATATAATATCGTACGGAATAGCCGCCTTAGGCGACAAGTTTGTCTAAAAGATAGATAGGTGTAAAAAATTTCTATTGAACATTTAATTTAATCTACCCTTAAATTTTCCTGAAAAAATATTTCTGAATAAAGTTTTTATTGCACATCATTCTATTAACTTGTTTTTTGAACTAGTTGAAGAACCTTGCGCTGTTTCGTTTATTGTGTGATGCATTTTGATACCTTTCTCTCAATATATCCAATTATATCATTGAACGAAGCAACGGTGTTTAAAAGTAGGGATAGTTTAAAATCATCTAAGTACGCGATATAAAAAACTAACTAAATTCATAACTTATATAGGAACATACTTAATATTACTAACCGAAATGAAATACAAACCATACAGATATTAAACATATCTTCCTTCCCAGATTTTAACACCGGAAGCAATCAACAATTAACTTAGGTGATTCAATACTTTAATAAACAATGAAACCAATTTGACTTTCTTTTAAAAATATGAAAATATTCTTATGAAATACACATAAAAGATCTATAAAATTAATTTAAATTTAAATTAATGCATTTTACAACAATTAGATAATTATAATTAAAGATCTATATTATTTTCAAAAACTTTTTTTTAATTTTAATCTAAATCAAATCTAGATTAGAATGGCAGCTGCAGTTTGGCAAGAGATGCAGACACATACTCTTTATAAGTAGTAGTAGAAGTTGATAATATATCTTGGTATGTTATAACAAAAATTATCGCCGTGTTTGCAACAGTTATGTTTAGTTTGATATATTATTGTTGTGTCTGTATTGGCCCGAAAACGTGATTTCGTTCCGTTGTGAGATTGTAACCTTCTTTAAAATGCAGCTAAAGGATTGGTACCCAAAATCAGATTTAAAAAGTAGTGGTGGTGCTATTATAATTCTAGTTTCAAACCATAATCCTTAAAACGCTAATACTCTGATTCGATAATCAAAATTCCTAGATAAGCAACTTCAAATTTCAGTCTTTGATTCAGTAACCTAAAGATTAAATTGATGTTTTAATCATTAGAACTAGCATATAAATCAGGTACATTTAAACTTAAAATGTTTATTTCAATTAAAAATAATTCTAATTAAAATTCCTCACAAAATCACTCTAAATCTTCCATTTCTCTTCAACGCTTACTTTGTTAAATTTTATTGTATTAAATTTATTTTATAGAACACCTAACAAACATATTTACGTACAGATTTTCATTTTATATTAATAGAAATGAAAATGTGTTAAGTATGCATTTATGAGTATCTTTTGAGGTTGAATTTTGTTACAGAATTGAAAATAATGATGTAATTGTTTTTCATTGCTACATGTAGTTTAATGAAAAATATTTGTTAAGCAAATATTATTAAAGCAGAACCTGAAATTCCTAGCTTTCACGGAAGAAATATTAGAGGCAATTATTTTATAAAGCTTCTTTATTAATTTAGAAAGTATAATCGGTGATACTACATAAATCACAAGAGCTTATTGTTTTTTTCAGCATCTTAGATGCCAAGCCAATCTTATTTAATGTCTTCAAAATCATTTTCTCTTTAAACTTTCCGATTAAAACAATCTCAAGATATTGCGGAAATTTATTATTTACTTTTTATATAATGAACAAAAAATTAAATGTTATATCAGAAATGAAAGCGCTACTATTTATTAGTGAGGCATTTATTAAAACCAATGCTATTCAATAAGGCAAAAGTGGAAAACCCTTTAATGGGAAGTTGTTTATGAGTGCTTGATAGACAATTATTATTTCTTATGGACTCGTAACTATAAGTATTTTAGGGGAGATTGCTGTGGTGAAAACAATTAACTCAAAATGATAGGTTTTAAAGATAAATATCCTGAAAATTCAAAATTAGAATGTGTATATCAATTTATCACTTACTTGGCTAAATTAAAATAAGGAAAAATACCAGAAAGAATTTATCCTTCCCCCATTACAAATAATGAAAACGGACTTTTTTTATGAATATAAAAGAAAGTTCAAAAATGACTGATAATTACAGTATTTCTACAAGAAAATAATGCTAAAAAGCATCTTGACACAAATGAGATTAAAGAAAATAGTCACTATTACGTTCGCTGAAAAATACATTTTTCGGCTTCAAAATATTTTATTTAAATAAGTATTGTATGAATAAATTTAAAAACAGAATGTATATATCAATATATCACTTATTCGGCTCAATTAAAATAAAGAAAAAATAGTTTGCTCAATTCTCATTGCAAATAAATGAAAACACTATCTGTTTTTTAATAAATATTAAAGAAAGTGCAGGAATGACTGATAATTGTAATGATTCTACAAAGGAAAAGTGGTTAAAAATAAATTGATTCAAGGGAGAATAAATATAAGAGTAGTCATTTTGACATTCGCTAAAAAATTACTTTTTGGCTTCTAAATATGTTGCTTGTATAAAAATAGAAAAAAAAACTTCAAAAAAGCATTAAAAATTTTTAAAATAATAAAAAAACAGCAAGTAATTTTTATTGCTTTTATACATATTTAATGCAAATACATTTTTTCTTTAGTTTGAAAGATGTTCATTACAAGAAACATAAATATCCAAAAAAATTGTTCCTTAGTATTCCAAAATTTAATAAAATGCATGTTATTAACTTTATTTTTTAAATTAAATTGTTCTCCAAAAAATATTTATGTACACTTTAAAAATGTATAATTTACAGAATCACTTTCCTAGAGTATTATTTATATTTATATATAATAAATCTTGAATGCAGAGCTTTATACCCATCATGACTCCAACATCGTATTTTGTTACGTCAAAAGACTTCTCTTTTTTTGTGATATGTTAGAGGGATATAAGAACTTTGCCCTAAAGATAATGCTTTCAAATTTGGTTGTTTTTCCCTACCACAGATTATTTACTCACATACATGTAAAGCATATTTTTAATTATTTGGTGAGAAAAGAACATTCAATGCTGAAGTAACTTCCAAGGAAAATTAATCAATCTGTCTGAAAAAAAATATTTTTAGCAATCATGAGTTTCAGAAATAGAAATGCGAATAAGCCAAGATATTAATACTTTTACATTTGTTTGATCTCGATTAATTTAGCTAAAAATGTTTAAAAAATGAATCTTCTTCATAAGCTTTTACTACAATATATTTTTATAATGAATGGGAAAAAAATCATGGTTTGAAAAATGAAATAAGATGTAGCTTCACAGAGAGATAAAAAAAAAGAATATTATGTGTTGATTTCCCATGTGAAGAACTCTGTTTGGAAACACAGAAAATTGATTATAAAGAGAAAAGTTAAGAAGATTAAACTAAACATTCAACGTAACAAATATGTTTTCCTCTGATTAAATCCATGGTATGTTGAATTTCTGCTGCGACATTTTTGGCTGAAATTTTAAAGGATCCCAATTCTATTTATAAAACTTTGTTTCAGCTGAATTTGTGCTGAAATGAAAATGATAAACTCAATAATAGTGGGATTATCTTTATGATTGACTGTTTGCAAATATTTTAAAATCCTTCCATATATTTCATATTCTGCGAAATAAGCAAAAACGATTCACTTACCAATAACAATTTACAGTTTTCATAAAATATATTGTCTTTTTCATATGAACGAATAGTTTTTTACGGCTGAAATGATTTTGTTTATATTTTTATAAGACTGCATTAAATAGAAAAATTCCGAAATTGACGAGATACTTAAAATATTTTGTTTTATCGAAATAAAATTTATCATTTTTAAGATGCATATTTAAGTAAAAAATACTTGATGACACGCTCTAAGTCAAAATATAATTGAAGAAATGACTTGGATGTTTTTATAGGAACCGAAGGTAAGTGAAATTATCTACTTATTAGGGAGATATAATATCGGATGTTTAAAAGTCGCGTTTTTAAACTTCCTAATTAAAAAAATGGATTCTGCGCTGTTATAAATATTAGCATGCCAACATATACTTTATTTTTGCTTCAACTTATACTTTTTGACTAAAGTGCTTGTCTGTTTCCTCAGTGTGTCCTTAGTGTTTCCTTAGTCTATTTAGTTTAAAGTAGGTTTGAGAAAATATTTAAAATACTTAAATTGTCCCTCATACTAAGCGCAAAGGTTTTAAGAAAGATTGTAGCATACAGTCTTGTGGGGCAGATATAAATGGTTATACTATTTATAATTTTTAATTGAAATCCTCGCATGTTTTGTCTCCAGATACTTCAATCAGTCTTATACACCTATTGGATAACACATGCATTTTATACTTCTGCAAAGGTGAAGATCATTAGAATCAAAATAAAATACAGATCTAAAATATTTAACGACTTAATATATAATGAGTTTGGTTTTATTAATAATTCTTTGTTCTTTCATATGATTTTTTTCTTTTCAAATAATGTTTCATAAAATGATCAGGTAATTACGAATAACAGTATTTATTTATGTTTATTTATTTATTTTTTTATATTGAAGAGTTGTATTTTGTCACTACCTGTTAAATTCTGTCTACCTGTTGGATTTCTCTATTTTTTCAAATCATAATACTGAAATTGGTTTAATTTGAGTGGCTAATCAATTCCTTGTTACTTAAAATACCTCATATATATTATAGAGGTAAAATAACTAAAAGCAAATAATCTTTGAATGAATTGTTGAAAGTTGTGTTTAATGTTTTTTCCGATCCAAATTTGCTTCTTTCTTAAATAGAAAGGATTTGTGTTAGTATTTATTTAAAGTTAAAGACATCTTGTAGGTTTTATAGGACCTTTAAAACAATTTAATAACTCTGTAATCCTAACTTGACTCAGCTAAATAGATTATTTATTGTAATAATAATAATAAGATATAAAAAGTGTGAATTTTAAATAATATTTTTCCAAAACATCATAACAACATCATTTTGTGCAGATTTTATTCATGAAAATAAATATATTCGCACAGATAAAAAAATTCAAGTTGTAAAGTCAAACATAAATCGAACGTCAATGGACGATAAAAACACATAGAAAGCTACATTCTTTGTTGTGTATTTCGGTTTCCGTACAGTCCCTAAACCTAATCCCACTCTTACAAAGAAGCGTTATATGACTCTATTTCAGGACCTTTACTCGACATCCAAATGGTACATCTAACCTTATTTAAAGGATGATGAGACCTTTAAGGTCTTCTTTTTCCACTCTTCGAATTGAGACCAAAAAGCCAAGACCAAGTACTCTTTGGTCGTTTCTCGCGTTTCAAATAGTTATAGCCAGCACTTTAAAAGGAATTTTTGGCAATATTAAACCTCGCCCTGCAATATGTAAGAGTCAGAATAGAGCCTCTAAGATCCTACTGGGTAGCGGAATTCTCGAAATGAAACGGTGTTTAGTCCATTTCGTTGCGTCTTTTGTTTTTGTGTGATAATTTATTCATTCAAGAAAGTGGTTCTGAAGATGCTTGCTTTTAGAATAGAATGTGCATTTTTTCTTTATTGTATTTTCTTAAGTTCAAAAGTTATTATTGCATGGAATTTATTACATGGGTATGGAAATTACACCCGCATATAATTTATTTCAGATTTCACTCAAGAAATGGAAAATCAATTCCATACAGGTGTTTTTGGTGTTTTCTGAAAATCATGTGTACCTTATATTCCCAAGTTATTTTTTAAGGAAATCTGATTTCTTAATTCAATTATAAGCTTGAGTATTAGTCCAAACATCATTATTATAAATGGTTTCATATTTATACGAATGTATTTGTATTGCCATTAGAAACTGTAGTAAAGCCGTATACCTGTATCTCCTCTCAAGCTAACTGGAAGCATTTCGATATGTTTTTCCTACTCGTTTCCAATAGTTTCTTTTTTATAAAATAATATAGATACTTTTTATTTAATCATAGTTTTTCATCATTTACCGAAATTCATTATTATGTTGATGGCAATTTATTACCGCTGTGTGAACAAAATTAGAAAGTATAGTAATTTTCAGAGCTCTATTACACCATCCTAATGAAACCTCCGATTTTTTAACAGCCATTTACAAAATATTCCAATTTTGAATATAATACATGAATAAAATACGGAAATTCAAATAAAAGTTGAGCATCCTTTTCTAAAAACTAGAATGTCAATAACTGATCAGAATTCACATATAACAGAAACAGCTGTCTACCTTCCATGTAATTTATCACTGCAAACATCTCACAATTTTGAATTTTTTCTTGAATCCTTTACTAGAAGGTTCTGCTCATATGAAATCAAAGTCTTACTCAACTCTGAAAGCTTTTCAATAATTTTGTTCCAAAAAGATCAACATGTATTGTTCGTATAATTATTAAAACATTTTATTCCAAACATTCTAACACTTAAAATAATAATTTTGTATTTATATTTTTGTGAACACTAAAAGGAATTTAATAAATGTATTTAAAATTTTTAAAAAATCTAAAATAATCTCAAAATAGAAATTTTGAGTTTGATATTTTCATAACATTCTTAAAAGAGAAATTTATTGAACTTTGAAATAAGAAAATCGTTTTCTTTCAAAGTATTTTTTTTCTAATCACAACTTTTATTTTATTATAAATATTTATGTAATCTAACTAATCTTATTTTTATAAAAATGGAATTGAAAAATATGGAATTAAATTTTTTTATTCATATCCCATTGTGGCAAAATACATACTTTCGCTTGCCAATTTTATAAAAATGCATCGTTTTAATGTTCCCAGAATTTAAGAAATTTCTCCATCAACTTTATAATTAAAATAATACTAATAATAAAAATTCCTAGATGTGAAGCCGTCTAGACGTAAATTTCATAAACATTCCATAAAATTCATAAAATTAAATTGAAAATTTCATTTTAAAAGGCAAAAGACAATCAAATAAAGATTTGTTACCTTTTCAGTGAATAAAAAAAAAACAGTACTTTTATAAATTATTTTATTCAATTTGCTTTTTTTTCAGTTCCCGCTCATTTTCGAGTGAAATTTCAGTCGTCTACAGTCAGAAAAGGAGAAACAGTTCACTTGATATGTACAGCTTACGGAGAAACCCCAATAACATTAGTATGGACTAAAGATCGCCAAATATTCAATATCAGAACAGAATCCCGGTAAATATTTAAATGTAGTACCTCAGTATTTTTTGTAGATCATTTGAATAGTTAAAATTATTTAAATTAAAGTTTTCTAAAATTTGTTATATGTTTTGAAGTAATAATGCACACAAAGCTTTCCAGAAATCTGAAATATCCTTTTGCAACTAGAATATCGAAGACGAAAGAAGACAGGAAATTTCTTTCGTCTGACGTCATTCGACTATATAAGAATTGCTATTTATTATTTTTATAAATGATTGAGATTTTTCCTCATACTATTATACAAGATGACGATTTAATACGGTGGGAAAGTAAAAGATTTTGATAGGTTATTAATAATAAAGTATTATTATTAATATAAAGGGAATAAAACAGCATATAATGTTTTACACATGATTCGGAGAATTCACGAATTGAAAAGACATTGATGTAAACTCCATTAGGATAATATTATTTATAGAAATTATTTACAATTATACTTCACGTTTATTAACAAAATTGTAAAAATGCTGTACAAAAGTTTAGAAAATTCAGTTAGGAAAATCGTTAACAGATGGCGCTTTAATCACAATGCCCATAGACACTTTCAGTGTGATCGAAATGGACAACGACGTATTTGATATGAGCTGCATCTGGTTCACAGTTTAGGCGCATTTTCATTTGAATGGGATCGTTAGTAAACAAAACTGAAAATTTTGGGGTTCCAAAAATCCTCATTGGTGTGAAGAGAAAGCACTGCATTCGTCGGAAGTTACTGCATAGGTTGCGGTACGCGCTAAAGGCATTATTGCCCCTTTTTCGTGCGAGAAAAGATAGCTGCTGAACATTACGTTACAATTTTGTAACAATTTGTCAGCACTCAACTAGCTTTGGAGGATCGACTGGTTCATGCAAGATGGTTCTCGACCACATCGAACAGATAAAGTTTTTCGCTTTAATCATGTATACTTTGGGAATAGAGTAATTGCGTTAGATTATCAGAAATTTACTGACACAGGAATAGTTTGACTTCCATGTTCTTCTGGTCCGACTACTTGTGACTTTTTTCTGTGAGGAGCATTGAAAGACACTTCTATAGAAACAATCCCGCCACTCTAGATGAACTTGAATCTTTGATTGGTGTTGCATGTGATTCTATTTCCGGTGAGACATTGCAAGATGTGATGTCAAATTTTGTTGCTCGATTACTTCACCTCATTGTTTCTAACGCTGAAAATTTTGAAAAAAATTGTAATTTGATTACAAAGTCCGCATCACTTTTTTTTACTCCTTTCAGAGAAAGAGTTTTCAGCGAAAAATGCCATACGTTAACGATTTTTGTAACTAAATTTTTGTAACTTTTGTCTACTATTTTTACAGTTTTGCTAATAAACATACATTTTACAACATAATACTATTGATCTTATTTGTTGATATATTTAATCTTGAAATCAGGGCTTATTCGCTGATCACCTGGTACAATTGGTAATGTAAAAATGGCCCCAGTAAGCGAATTCAACTTCCCGTCCAACTTAGGTAGTTTTATCTCAAACAAAATACATATCTTCACGTGCCACAGTTATTTGAAGTAAAAAGAACAGCAATATGATAAATGGTGACTGCAGCAAGAATTATGTACTATGAAAAACATGTTTTGGTAAAGAATGAAAATACAAAAACATCTCTTTGTATCTTCACATAATTTTTCTTATCTTACTTAATTTCAAATTAAGAACAGTTAAAAAAATTTTTAAAAAATTTGTATTTTAAAAATAGCGTATTACTAATGTATTTAGATAATCATACTATATAGTATATTAGTTTAAAGCTCTTTTTAGCCTAAGCTTCAAAAGTAAGAATATTACACATTTATAAATGCTTAAAATATCTTAAAAATAAATCATTTTCTTTTATTTGTGTACTAATGTACTAATTTATTTCTACTTCTGTACAGCTTTCATTCTATTTGATTTTTTTAAATTTATTAAAAATAATTCAAAAGATTATTATTTCCACTTAATTTTATTTGCTATGCTATTTTGATTTCTAATTAAGTTACATTAAATTACTTTAAAAAATACTTCTAGAATGTCTTGCTCTTTATTTTCAGCTGTCCAATCCGTTATTTTAAACTGCACAAATATTCCTTATTCATTTATTGCCTTCCTGTAGGTATAGTGAAGTACAAAAAGATCATGAGGATGGAGTTGCATCTGAAGTGACCATTATATCTGCTGATAGAAGGGACTCCGCTTTGTTCACGTGTACAGCATCAAATGAATACGGAAGAGACGAAACAAACTTCCAAGTTGTTGTACAAGGCGAGTATACATTATTTTTCGCAAATTACTTAACGATTTATTTGCAGCTATACGGTCTCTCAAATTTATACAAATGTATTTTAAAGATAGGTATATAGTGTTTCTGCTAGCAAAATATGAATTTAAGTCTTAAACGTAATATATAATTTTACTCTTCTATTTGAGTGTGATGCCTCATTTGAACACTTTCAGAATTTTAACATTATTTCATCAGTTTTGTAATTTAAAAAAAATAATAACATTAATTTTTCCTTAGATAAGCGTCATCTGGGTTTCAGTTTTATATACATTCCATAAAATTTATAAAAGTAAATTAAAAATTTAATTTTAAAATTCAAAATATAATTAAAATAAATAATTTCTATTTTTTTAAGTAAATTAATTTCTATTATTAAAAATATGCTTTTTACCTACAACTTTTATTCAACTCTTCTTGTCAGTTTTAGTGATCTTGTCAATGTGATCTTTAGTGGCTATCTAATTTGCAGGGAAAAGTTATTATATTTAATTTCAGATAAATTATTTAGATATAACTTCATGTCCATGATTTCGTCAAATTATCAGATATTAAATATGTTATTTTAATTTCCCTATTTAAGGTCAATTTATTGTGTTCATGAACCTTTCTAAGGGGAGTCAATCCCTTAATTTCAGTGCTACACAGAACTTGAATGCTCATTTCTTCTATCCTCTATATTTCGAGATATTGTAATTTTATTTCTTATTTTTCTTGTAAACTATATAAATATTCAGTTAACAGTGACGTAGATGATTTGAGAGATGTAAGTAGTTAAAAGAATCCATTTTTCAAAATTTTATTTCTAAATATTTTTGTTAGAAATCTCTGCCCTTGTTTGCTATTGTTTATGCAAGTATTGTTTATTGTATCCTTTGTTTGTTATCTGCATATCATGTTTTTGTATAGAATACAGAACCGTAATCAGTTATTAAGACTGATGGGTTTTTTACTATTTAACCTACGGTCCAATATTTCCATAATAATGTTGATTTTCATATAATATGTCTATGCCGGTAAAACAGGTACTAAAATACAGTAACTATTTTTTTGTTATTGTTTTCCAAGTTTTCAGTTTTTATCATTTGGTGTAACCAATCTCATAAACAGTTCAAATTGCATATTTTATTCAATGCTTTCTGTAGCGAAAATAAATATTTCGATAAAATCTGGAACATTAAATTTAAAGAGATAATTTTATACAATTTATTAAGTATTAAGTACTTCATTTCTTTTCAATTAGTTACAAGGCTAATGGTACTTTAAAAACACGCCTATTTAATTTAAAGGTCGCAATGGGCATACTTAAATGTGTTTAGAAAAACTAGCTTTATGTTATTTATTGGATGAAGCATTCTAAACTGCAGATGTTTCAAACTAATGAAAAGTGATTATGGGCTATTAGTGGCTAGTTTACTGAAACCGAAGCTTACTATTTTAAACTGTGTATCCGATACGATAATTCTCTATAAATAATAATTTTAGAAAATTAAGATAGTAAATGTTAGCCAAATGCTTTAAAATATCCTTTATTAAAATAAGGGAATATACATGCAATATATATATATTAAATTACCACAATTACTTATTTGATGTAGTCTGTGTAAACTGAATTAAAATGCTGCATTATGTAATATAAATTTAAGAGATCACTCTTTTTTTGATATTCATATTCTTGATGTTTTATATTATAAACGGAAAACTAAAAAGAAATGTAAAATTTTATGCACTAAAAGCAGCAAAACAATTTTTTTCTGAAAATAATATTTCACAGTTTTTACTTTTATTTTGCATCTGTAGTAATAATATTATTATTATTCGTCTTTACTGGGACTTCACATCATAATTATTTAAATGAAATCAAAACAGAATTTTTTTTCTTCTGTTTCGAATTCTAAACTGATATCTGAAACAATCTTAAATGCTTATATTTGATTAAAATCCTAGAAAATTTCAATATCTAACAAAATATATCAGTATGTATCTATGAAATATAAGGTATGTTTCTATGAAAAGACGTAAAAATATAAGGTATGTATAGAGGGTGCGCCAGAGAAACTTATTTATTTGAAAAAACTCTCGAGCTGTGAGTTAGGTCGGTAGAGGGATGATAGGTAACGCTACTAAAGGGGAAAGTACCCAAGTTTGTTTCTCCTTCTAGTCAGTTGCCATCATGCTCTGGTCTAGAAAGCAGTGGGCCTTCGCCGTTGAAAGCTCTTTTTGTCTCACTTGTTGCTACGCAACGTGCCTTCCGTGCCTTCCTCACAGACCCGTTCCTGGTCGTAATTTGATTCTGTCTTGGGTTACCTAATTTCGGGATTTCGCTAAACCTAGAAATGGACATAAACGGACCTCCAGAACTCCGGAAAATGTCGAAAGAGTTCTTCATCAACTTCACCTTCAATTTCATCCCTTTAAATTAGCTGTTGTGCAAGAATTAACTGAACGCGATTTTGTTGCCCGTCAAAATGCATGTGGAATGCTGCTTGACAACCGGAATGAAGACGTGGTCGTTTTTTTCAGTGACGAGGTCACTTTGAAATCATTGGTTTATGTCAATCGACCACGGACAATAGCTCACCTCAAGAACAGCATTCGTGACGCCATTGCCAACATACCGATTGATATGCTGCAAAGAGTGAACACAAAATTCAAAAATCGACTTAATCAGTACATGCACAATTGGGGTCGCCATTTAACCGATGTCATTTCTAAAACTGTATGAAAAAAAAATTGAAGTATTGTATTCTCAAATAAAAAAAAGAACTATAAACAATAACTGAAGTACTTTTGTTTTTATTGACCTGTAAAATTATTATGTTTCTCTGATGCACCTTGTAGTAACTATTGTAAACCTTTTGTAAAGTAAACCAGGTGTTTTTCACTTTTTTCTTGATCTAAATCATGTCATAACTTTATTATTATTATTATTATTATTATCAACAATTTTTTTTAACTCGCTTTCTTCCCTTTTTGTTTGGTAAAACTTTCACAATAGATTTTAAATGTAATTTTGGATGAGCTAGAATTTCAGAATTGAATGGCAAAGTAATATTGACTAAATTGCTTGCCTCATTGTTAAATACAATGAGGCCTCATAGTAAAAATCTTGCAATACCGAGAAATGCAGTCATTTAAAATTGGTAATTCAACGAGTAATTAATTTCAAAAAAATCATAATTCCATGTACATAAGACTAAAAGAGAGAAATTAATTATTTAAATAAAAATTGTTCATTTTCTTTAACTTAAAGGTGGAAAATTATTTCTCCTATTCCAATACAGGTGTATTATTTTGATGTAAAGTTTCAAGATTCACATTTAAAAACCATCAAGATAATGTGTACGGTGTTAGAAATTTGTATTATTGCTGTTTTAATTTATCTATTCACATACTTTTTTTATTTTAATAATTACTTGTATTGCAACTAGCTAAATGCCTACATTATTTTCGTCTACAAACATTTATATGACATAGAAACGGAATCAACAACAGTAAAGTTAAATGTTCTGAATATAAAACATTAATGAGACTGTTTTGTTGGCGTAGTAGCTTTTGAAAAATAAAAGAATTTATTACTATTGTCAGTTGATTCAAAACAAAGTTTATTTAAATTCCCATTTTATTGCCAATTATTTCTTTATACAATCATATCACTACTATTTCAATATAATTCTTAAGTTTTACAACTGAAATTGATAAAATCTTGAATTTTCAAATTTTGAAAGGATATAATAATCTCGAAATATGCTCGATCGATATCCGCATATGCCTTCGATAATGATATTTTTATTTTTCTTGTTCAATATTCAGTTTCTATGTATTTTAAGACAAGAATAAAATCCAAGATATTAAACAATATAAAAACGTATCTGAGATATTAAATTAGTTTCATATATTCCAAACGTAATGATATGAAATAAGAGAACAACTGTCATTTCCAGGCTACAATGAAGTAGTAGTTCAGAGTCAAAGTGAAGTAATATTCTTCTCAAATAACTGAAGAATCTGAACCCACTCGTAATTATGTGTTGAAAACTTATTTTTATTATTTTATCTTTGGTGCCTTTTGAAATATTCGGGATCAAAGAGAAAAGTAGGAGGATTTATTTGGCGATCGAAATAATGATTTTCTTATGTTCTTGAGAATCTAGTCGATCGGAAGAGTTAAATGAATCGATTTTAAAGTAGGAAGAATTTCTTATAATTCTGGAAAGAAAATACATGCATTTGATAAGGGTCTTTCGAATTCCGGCTCTTTTGCCCTTCGTCTTCATGAAGAATCTTTTGTCGATTATGCTGCATTTTAATAGAAATTAAATTCTTTTATCTCGATACTAATATATAAAAGGTAAAAAAATAATAAAGTTGTTTTATGTTTATGCCAATATATAAGAAGTCGAAAAATAATAAAACGAATTATCTATTGATTCTAGGCTGATTTTAAAATAATATAGTTAAATTATATAAGTAATTGAAATTATGTCTTCATTCTTTGATGGTAATGGCATTTAAAAGTGTTGCGTTTATTTATTTTAGATAAAAAAAATTCAATAACCATTTTTAATAGTATTTAAATCATTTTTCCTGGAGGATATATATTGAAAAAATATACTATTATAATAAACAATCAAAATTATTTGATTCTAAAATTCTTTCTTTTTTATTTACTTTCAGTCCTCTTAATGACTCTTTTTTTCAGATTAATAAACTGATTTGAAAATCTCAATTTAATTATTTCAAAAATCCAATAAATTGTAAAGAAAGTTTTGATAATTCATTTCTGAAACCTTATAACTAGCAGGAATTATGTGTGACTTCATTTAAAACTCTTATGTCTTATTTTGATGGTTCTGATAACCTTTAAAAAACTATTTATAATGAATTATGATTATATGGAATTATGGTTGTGTTAACCTTAATAAAAACTCATATGCAAGAAATTATTTTAGTATGAATTATGCTGAATAGCAGGAATTTTAATAATCTTACCATTGTGATTTTAGAACTTTCTTAATTGAATCAAATGAATCATTTTGATAAAATTCACGAAGGAGCAATACATTACCCTTTTGAAGTGTTTATTACTTGTCATATGTTTGCATTAGATATTGCAAATGATTTAAAGACAAGATGCCTGGAGGAAAGATCTCCGGTTTCAAGTTCGAGAATTGATTCCACATAAGAACCATCTTGTTGGCTGTTTTATGCACATTAATTCCGCACGGATATTTGGAGTGAGGGTGCCGGCTCTGGTTTCCTCCTTATCATCTGATTGCTGTTCAAAATGCCAATTTCAGGCCCAAAATAACCCTAATTACTTTAAAAAATTGATGTTAATATAACTAAACTGAACTGCAATTGACTTGATGAAGGAATTTTGAAATTAAATGCCATAATCACAAAATGCAACAAGCATAACCGAGACACGGAAATCTTTCATAGTTTCTCTTAAAAAATGTAATATGTTTAAATAAAACAATCACTGGTAATAAATTATAGATAATAATAAATATTTTGCATTTTCCATTTTCCTATAAAAAGAGATGGCGAATTGTACAAAGCCCTTGTTAATACAAGGAATTTTGAGGGAAAAAGCATGTATTTTTTTAACTGTCAATTTGAAAACCATTCAGTAAATAGGCAGAGTTACTTGATGAAGTTATACATCTGAAATGCTCAAAATAAAAACGAGTTCAAGTAGAGCTCGTTTCAGAGCTGCTTAGTTCTGAAATTTTACAACTATATCTTAGTCAGAGTCTCAACCTAATATTTAAGAAAAATTCACTCGAAATGTCTATGCCAATTTTTTCTGAATGTTTTCTAGTAGTGATTTCTTCAATTGTTTCCCTTTATTTAAGCTTTAATTTTTTTTTATTTGTCAATTTTAATATTTAAACGTACTTTATCGAGCTGAACTCAGAAAGTGTTTTCCTCTTGAAAGAAGATCAGAGATTACTGATAAACTAGAATTATGATTGTCGACGAAATGGGGGAACATATTTAAATCATTTAAAGATTTAGATTGCTGTGCTATATATATTATTATTAATGGATTTATTTATCTTGAATTCTTCGTAATTTTTTATTCCCAATAACGCACAACAAAGGTGTACTTCAGTGAAGGAACATATTTAAAATTTCATAAATGTTATCGCTTTTAATTGATCAATCGAATATTCCAAATGTCATTATTTAATTTCGTTTCCACATTTGAAATTATTTTTGCTTATTAACCGTCATGAGTACGAATTTGAGAATTTTTTTTATCTCTTGGTCTTCTCAACACAAAGAAAAATGAGTATTTTTTCGAGAAGAAAAATTCCCGAAATATCAATGAAGTTGTATTTCTCATCAATCAAAGATTTCACATAATACGATAGCTTAACGATAACTTTTTAAATATCAAGGTTAACCGCTTCCCTTACATTTTTTTGAAAAAAATTGGAAAAAAATCATCACATTTAAAAAAAAAATATTATCAAACACAAGGAAACAAAACAAAACTTGTAGGTTTTAAGTTAAATATATATTTTTATGGGTATAAAAGCATTTTGTTTTAATATTAGTTTACTGTCCTGAGATATCTATTGTGAAAAAAAGGTAAATATTATTCCTTGTCAGATAGTTTTTAAGCAAGGGACAACACAAGTGATACTTTGCATTCTATACTCTTGCATATATTCTCTTTTTATAATGGTTTACTTCTGGAACCTCTTTTAAGGGGGATTCTAGAGGTTTTTATTGAATTTTATTATTGTTTTTAATAGCAGTTAGCAATATCTTCATAATCACTATCAGAGAAATCATCGCTTCCGCCATAGTTATTATTTTACCTTTTCTCAGTGCAACTATTCTTATTTATGCTTAACTAAGCCACAAGCAGACGTATACTATACAACAAGGAAAATACTTAACCAGTTCTGCCAAAAGAACTTGAAAACCAACAAAACTTGGCAAACTGCCAATCAAAATTGAATATTTCCTTTCATTTCCTCCAGGCCGAGTTAACCCGTGGTAAAACAAATAGTATTGACGAATTCTGATTCGTTCGAGTTTTCTATGGATATTAATTAAGTCCAACATATACGAACCCGAGATGACTCGGGATAATCAGGCAAGCAGTTAAATGTCATATTTGCAAACTTTTGAACTGCAGTGTAAATTTTACAATCAATAAAAATGTCTGGAAGTTAAGAATTGTAGATCTCTAGAACTCCATTTACAGTGTTAAAGGAAAATTAGATATTTAAATTAATATCTAAACTACTATTTATACAGTATTGTTTAATTATTATATTGATATGCATAGCTTTAATACATTTTATAGTTCAGGTAAGAATTCCTCATTAAAGTTGGGTTGAATTATACAAGTGTATTTTCTTCCCAATTGCATCTATCAGATGTAGTTTTCCTTTCGTTTAATTTTGAATTGCTGTATTTTAAAGGTCTATGACTGCAAATGATTATTTACTGGTCTATTCTAACCTCTATATGTTGCTAATGCTTTTATTTGGATTGGTTGTATTATGTGAGCAATAAAAATAATTCAAGTAAATAGAAAAATAATTAATTCTAAAAGCACTAGAATATTGAATTGATCACATACATTACTAAAAATATAAGTTATTGCATATATTGACGCTTGTACAGAAGTAAATAAATATTGTTGTATATATTATAAATATAAATTTTTGTATTACATATTTTTTAATTCTATTGTTGTTACTGAACCAATATCATTATAAATATTTCCTCTCTTTAAAAAAAAGGAAGGGGGAAAACATGCTCCTATTTCTGTTAGAGAGCGAATTTTTAATAGAAAATAGAAAAAATGCTATCAGGATAAAATATTATAATGTGTTTAGTTACTAAATCCAATTCATTTTATGGAACTTGGAATTTAATATTCTTATTCCCCTCCCTTTATATTAAATAGTGTGAAACTGTCATTATAGATTATCATTGAAAATGTAAAGAATTCCCAAGTATAAAATTTAGTACTTGCAAACTACATTCGTGCCATTTCACTATTTGTACAATATTTCTTTCAACTTGAAGACTATTCTTGTATAAAAAAAATAGTGTATCAGTACGGATAAATCAAAGTACCTGAGACGAGATAATATAAAATGATACTATTTTTTATTGTCGTTATAGTTATTGAATGATTGATTAAAGACCTTGCAATAAAGTTTGTGTTTTAAAATTTCAGCATTGAAAAACTACTGAATTTTTAAGAAGTATTTTTCAGAAGAAATATTAAAAAAAAATATGTAAGCAAAAATTTTGCTTGCATATTTTCTTATACATTTATTTACAGAAATCTCTAAAAGCTTAAGATTTAATTTCATAATTCCGTTTAAGTAATATAAGGTATTTTGATGCACTTTTTAATGATTATTTGTAAAATAAAGAATTTGAAACTAAATATCACACAAGTTATTACAATCATATTCGTGGTTACCTATTACAAACCTATCCTATTGATATTTTTTTAAAATATTTCATATGCTTTTATACATTCATTTATCACAAATTTTAAACAAATATGGTCAACTCTGAATGCATTAAATGTTTAGATGCAATCAAATTATGTTGAACATTTTATATTTACAAGCTTTTTTTAATGTCTTTAAGCATTTTTAAGCAAAGCTCTTCCATCTATTTCAATTGAATTCCTTTGTTATGAAAATATATTTGTAAGTTTTTAATTAATTTATTTATAGAAAGACCTGATAGTCCAAGAAATATGGAAATAAAAGAACTGACTAGTAGAACTGTGACACTTACATGGGTACAGCCATATAGTGGAAATCTTCCTTTAACACGTTATATTGTTCAGCTTAAAAGACAAGATGGTAAGAAATAATTTCAATTTCTTTCTGTAAATTATTATATACAATTAATACAAAATGCAGGATTTTTAATTTATTAAGAAACAAAGATTTGTATATCTATTCAATTAAAAACATGCATTCAAATATATACATATATACAAAACATTTATTCATTATGTATTCAAAATAATTGTTTCATGAAAGGGAAATTATTCTACAAGGATTTATTAAAGAACATTTCCTGGTTTCAGTTACATTCAATGACCGTTATGTTTACTTTGTTATCTCTTATATATACATTCAATACATAGTACATTCTACAATTTCTTAAATCCTAAAACAAAACTTACATTTTATTCATGGAAGTAAGGAATTGGTAAAAAATAAATAAATAAAAATGGTAAAACAAAAATACGACTTTTTCTGCAAAGGATTATATGAATTAAAACAAAGCCTGGATTTTTAATTCATTGCAGTTACAACAATTTTTAATATTTTAAATTCAAAGGATTATTCTTTATGAAATGAAAATCATACGACAATAATTTGTTAGAATATATTTCATCGTCTAAATTTTTTGCCATAACTATTATGTCTACATTGGAAAGTCTTATAGATAAATTCAGCACATAATACATTCTGTGATTTTTTTTTTTTTTTTTTTTGAAAAAAATTCATTGGGAAAACTTTTATTTTGTTCACAAAAATAAAAATTTGGTAGAGAAAAAAATAAAGATGTTAAAATATAAGTTCGACTTTTCCCACAAACATTAAATATAAATAAGGAAAACCCACATTTTTAATAAAATAAATTAAAACAATTCTTTATATTTTTAATTCAAAAGATAATTCCTCATGAAATAGGAATTATACGATAATGATGTGTTAAATGATATTTCATCGTCACAAATTTATACCATAAAGCTTATATTTACTTTGGAATTTTTTATAGATACATTCAACACATAACACATTCTATGATTTTAATCCTACTTCAAAGTTGATATTTTATTACGAAAGTAAGGAATACGTAGAAAAAATAAGCAGCATATTTTTACATTAACATAAATATTGTAAAAATTATTATGTTTTACCTTTTGTACAATATTTTTAACAATGTTAGGAATAAGTATCATTTAATTGCAGTTCATCATTATATCGAGAGGTAAAGGTAGATTTTAGAATCTATCTTTTAATTTCTTTCACTTGTTTACAACTACGCAAACCATTTTAATTACTTTTAAACTATTACTAAAATTTATCTTTACATCAAAAAATTACTGCACTATATTAGTTTCCTTCAGAGTAAATATCACTATATTTATTAATTTCTCTTTCACTTTTATCTTTTAGTACAATATACCTTATTTTCAATATGATATTTAGGCAAAATAATATTTAATTACCACACATTTCCAAAAAAAAATTCATTGAAAGTTAAGATATGGCTGATAGATTTGAATTCATAAAATCAGTTATACAATATCATGTTTAA
Organism: Argiope trifasciata; assembly: GCA_026543055.1. Classification (NCBI taxonomy): domain Eukaryota; kingdom Metazoa; phylum Arthropoda; class Arachnida; order Araneae; family Araneidae; genus Argiope; species Argiope trifasciata. The sequence continues at coordinate 815,087 of JAPMOQ010048154.1, forward strand.
TTATAGCATTCATAGAAATTAATATTACTTATTTTGTGTTTCATCATTTATATTATATTTCTATTAATTATATATATAGAATAATTAATATAATTTATACATTAATACATCCTCTTATTTGAATTTTCAAAAATTTACTTTGCAATCGTTACTATAAAATGTTAAATCTCCTTTGGCAAAATATGTATTAAGGTTCCTAAATATATACCTGAATATAAAAGGTGATTCTAGTTTAATACGCATGCATTTCCATATTATGACATTTTCAGTTAAATCCTCAATGTTTGTATTATTTTTTTCTAAATTCATCAAGCAATTGATTAAAATTATTCCAGAAAATGTACAGATCCAGTCTGAAAATTTTCATATTCCATAATTAGTATGGTGGAAATATGATATTTACTGACCACTTTTGCATATTATCAAATATTTATGTCCAAATTAAATTTCATAAATGCATTATAATTTCATATATGTATGTGTGTTGTGTGAGTGAAATAATATACGGTTTTTAATTAAAACATTGTTATAAATTCTTGTATAAAAACATGGAAAAAAAACAAATTTTAACTAAATACATTTAAATCTTAAATGCAAATATTATGATTATATTGCATAATTTCAGAAAACAATTAGATAAATAATATGAATTATTAAAGATATATCATTACTGAATAACATTAACAATTTTAATTATTTATTTGTTGACAGACATTTATAATCGATTATTTCTAATTGATTGATCCTAGAAATGTACCTTAAATTATATCAGTAAAATTCATTGAATATTCATAATTTATGCAAAAAAGCATTACTCTGTAGCAAATTACAATATGGATTAGATTTCCTGGGTATGTACTTTATTGCAAGCAATAAAATAAGCCGTAAAATAAGCAATCAGTATATTAAGCCGTAAAAATATACTCCTGGTTTCTGCAATATTATATCAAGTAAAATTTGATCACAAACAAACATAGTTTAAACAGTTTAATCATAAATAACGAACAAATACTCTCTTTAATACTGGTTTGATCTAAAGTGAAACGCAATAGCGACAATTGAGCAATATAAAAAAAAAACAGTGCGAGACGTTTTCATAGTTCATCAGAATATTATAAGATATTTCTCCAATTTGAAACGTTTTGATAATGAATAAACTTCTAAAAATCATGTTTCTACATTGAATGAATTATGTTTTTATTTATTTCAGAGCAATGGTTGGAACAAACGAAGAGCTTAACCATGCCTGTCACGGAAAGTAGTACTGTACTTGGAGATTTGATGCCTGTGACAACCTACAACATCCGAATTCTTGCAGAAAATTCTCTTGGGCAGAGTAAACCGAGTGAGCCCATAACAGTTACTACAAAGGAAGAAGGTAATTGCGCATTTTCGACAAAATTTTGAAGTTGTATAGAAATCAAATATCAAGAATAACAACTGTCATCTCCTTCGATAGAACTTCAGATTACAGAGCCGTTTTGTGTGGAAAAAATTAGTTTGTTTACAAACCGTTTTGTTGTTAATTTTGGCTCTCGTTATAGAAATGCCCGCAAACGAGGTCAGAGATTTTAAACGCAGAATTTGTGCAGTAGCTTCTGAGGGTAAAGAGCCCTGATAACACGAGGCCAAAATTTGACTTATAGCTCATACGAAGATGGCACTTACACTCTCGTTTGCACAACCCCTTTTTTAAGAGGGGGAGGGGGCTGTTTAACACACTTTACAGATAGAACACAGGTTGTCCAGATCTCGAGAACACCTCTAAACCAAGACGACCACTTTACAAATTATTAAACATTGGGGTGAAAAATTTTATATTCTGTTAAAAATTGTGCAAATCTAACTTTTTAAAATTTGCTCAATTTACATGATTTTATGAAAAGTCTAGTATAAGAGCATTCTATTCAGTCTGCAAAAAACTTTTAGAAAGAGTTTATGACTTTCTGTTTCATTTTTAATCAAAAACCTTTACTAGTAATGGTAAATGCAAACATCCAAAGAATTTGAAGAATTCAGCATTCAGCATTTTTTGTGATTTACCTTTTTTTTTATTCTGAAACTATATAATGTCTATAATTTTCATCTTTGAAATTTTCAATCTACATATTCTAATAAATATATTTTAATAGTAAATTACAAAATAAGTTATGCATTGAAATGTGCTCACATTCTTATCATCATAATAATGCTGCAAAAAATTATGAAAAATATCTCCATATAATTTTTAGATGACTTATCTTTTTGATATTCATTTTATTACTCGAAAATATCTCTTCGTTCACATTTATCATTTTGATACTTTATTTTCCTTTACTGCTATTCATCAAAATAATTATATTTGTCATGAAAAGGACTATATGGGGCGATTCAACTAAGACCACTTTAATCCTTTGAAATGTTTCCATAATTTCCAACTTTTTAAATTCAAGTGCATTACCATCGTACGACATTCTTTTTTTGAAAAAAAACAATAAGGCAATCCAATGATAAATTTCTGAAGAATTTATTGAAAATTTGAAAAATGAAATTATAAAAAATAACTACTATTTTTCTTAAGCAAAGCTTCATTTTAACTACTTTTATCGTGACACAAGAAAAACCATATTTGTGCTATATAGATTATTTATCCAGTTTTATATCATTGGGAAAGTGGATAAATAGCCTTTCATGGAGCTTAATGTATCAAATGAACTTCAATTACCATTTACTAGAGCCCTTATATATTTCCTGACTGGAAGACTCTGCCCTTTCATTGATTATTGTGTTAATTATATTCATAATCCATATACCAAATTAATAAATATATAATAAATATTTGCATTATATATGATTCAAAACAATAGCATTGATCAAATTCTCTTGTAAGTAATAATAAGAAAAAAGCAATGGTTCTTTTTACATTGAATACTTATCTATGTACATATACCAGCATTAGTATTCTTTACAGAGGACTAATGCTTGTTTATGTTCGTAATGATTATTCTGAGCTACGTTTGCTTACTTGTTCACGTGATCACCTAAATCCCACTTAATCCACATATTGACAAGATCCCAAAAGCTTTTCTTAATCATATCTGATCGATTCGAAGAAAAAAAGGAAGAATAACTTCGCAAACTCCAAAAAGTTTTTTTTTTCTTTTAAATGTTTTTATGACAAAATGATGGCATTTCTTATTAAGTTTATGCTGCATTTTCAACTCCACTATAAATTGGTCATCCATGATTTAGACATATATATATATTTAGCGAGAAAAATCAATACACCCACTTCGTGATCCCAGCACAATATTAACAATTATGTGCAACACTAAACGCTTGTATCATTTTCAAATAACACTTCTCTGAAAAAATTTTTGGGAAAGCTGCTTTAGTAAAGTTTTTCTCCTATTTAATAGAATAGAATTAGAATTTTGTAATAGAATATATATATATATATATATATATTGCGTATGTGTAAAATCGCGTTATTCCAAGATAGAATCCTTTAAAGATAAACTTATATAGCAAAAGTATTAAATATAAATTTATCTGTAAAATTATAATATGAAAAATGAGTCTCGAATCGAGGACAAATCACGCTTCATTCAGGTCTAACCACTATACTGCACTGCTCACACTTCGAAGTAGAAGTTAAATATACTTATAAAATTCCTTTATAGTAGAAAATCGGTTTTTTTTTAAAGAAACATATATGATAAAATCAAAATCTGATTCGATCCGAATCGTTATAGTCTTTTCCGAGATGCACGAAATATGTATAAAAAATTGCTCGTATAAAGTTATAAGATACATCTACAACTATATTTGTTGCTATAGTTTTCAAATGGGTAAAATGAACAATTGGTATTAAAATAAGAAAATAAGCTTACTTTCACCCCTATGCGTATTGACAATATAATGTTTTATTTTAGAAATTTCCATTCTAACGTCAAGGCTAGCGAAATTTTATTTTTACGGGATTATATCCATCGTAGCAGTCAGTAACTGATAACAACTCCTGTACATCCGACCTGAATATCGTTTGAAGCACCATCTCAACAGTATTATCTTCTTTGTCTTTCAACTGCTCCTCTCCAACTCAATACACAATGGACGACATTTTCGTCTTTTTTTTTCATTCTAGTTCTCAAAAGGGGAAAAAGGGAAGGGGGAGGAAGACAGCGACATATCACCAATTTTGCTTCCAGATGGCGGGAACAAAATCACCTTGTCTTCGCTCTTTGTTTCTCATGTTTCCAAGATTGATTTAAGTCTTAAAGTGGCCCTTAGGCAATGAAATGTTCATGAACCTTTCCTAATTTTAAAAACTACATATTTTTAAAGATATTAATTTAGCTTTATTTAAGTACCAATCTAATATACTTTCAATCGAATACTTTCATTAAAAAATTTGATTCGTGTGTAAAGAAAATGCGGTCTCACAGACCGCAGTTCCCCAGTCACGTTCTAAATTTTCACCACCCCATACAGGGTTAAATTGGTGAATGAAATGTTGAACTTTTTTCAACAGAATCTAAATATTCTAATTCAAACATTGAATAAGCTATTGGCTTTTAAGTTAATATAAAGCTATATAACTATAGTTGACTAGAGTGGAAATATAAAACTATATAACTGATATTAACATAAAACTATATAACTGTTATTAACATAAAACTATATAACTGTTATTAACATAAAACTATATAACTGTTATTAACATAAAACTATATAACTGTTACTAACATAAAACTATATAACTGTTATTAACATAAAACTATATAATTGTTATTAACATAAAACTATATAACCGTTGACAATAGTGAAACGAATTGAAACATGCTGTTTTGTAAACGAATTTGAAAGCATTGGGAAAAGGTTACTAAGAATTTTTTTCCGAAATTTAAGTGATAATTGATTTTAATTTTAATAAGTTCTAAATTATGGCTTTTTATAACAGAAAGGAAGGAATAGGCATTATAAAATATTGAAAATACCGGAAAGAATTTTTGAAACCATGAGTTATCTGTTCTACTCTTTTGATAATCCTTTAGTGCTCGTTCGTAGATAGACATCAACAAAATGTCTATATCAAAGAATTTAATAGTATTCACTTCAGTTACTGAATACGCCAATCACTTCTATAGTTTTTCGCAGTTTTCCTGTCCATTTTTTCGTTTGTGTAACTGTAACAATATTTGTCAGATAGATCAAACTCTATTAAATCAATTTCTAGAACAATTATTTTGTAAATATTTGACAAATGCCCATTTAAGAAAAAACATTTTTTAACAAAAATAGAATATCAAATATCCATAAAATTGGAGAATCATAGATGAGGCTTATTTCGCCTGAGGGATTATGGGCTCTAAACTTCCTTGATGACTAATAAGCTCTTTACTAGGATATATAATTCTTATATAGAGAGAAAATATATTTGGGGGATATAATATACTCAACCACGTTTTGAAAACATTTTTAAAAATATGAAATCCTTTTTTACTGAGCAATTTGACAAAATTATGCTTATTTTCAAAAGTAAACGAACATGAAATGATGGAATATTGAAATTCATTTGAAAGAGCATCAAAGATTAGAAGTATTGTTGCATATTAAAAGAATTTGTATCAATAGAGGAGACTCATTTTTTGTAATGAAAACTGCCATCTTCATGGTAATCCACGCTTCTTCTCAAAGAAGTACTGACTTAAATAAATCAAACAATTTTGTCATTTTAAATGCAATTTGGCATTAAAATAATGGATTTATTTCTTTAATGAAAGGAATTTTAAACAGAAAACAAACAACGTATTATGTAATGGGAACTGAGATAAAACCTTTATCATTTTATACTTTTAATTTAGAAATACTTTTAAAATCTTTTTAAAACTTTTCTTATTTATTATAAAACAATAACGGATGAATTATCAAACTCTTTCTGAATTCTTTATGCTAAAGCAAGCATTTGTGTAATTGCATATTTCAAAAAAAACTTTCCAACTGTATAAATTATTTAATAAATGCTTGTCTTTCAACGTATTTAATTGAATGATTCCACTAATTTTTCAGATTTACTTTAATTTATTTCTAATAAGATTAATTCATGTATTTGTATATTACCGTAAAATGTATATCTTTATGTAAATAATTTATCCAAAGTTACTTCCCAATTTTAGTTATCAAGGATTTTATAATTTGCTTTTTAAGTAATGGATTCAATCATTTACATTAATAACGTAGCTCCCAATTTCTTATTTTATTGCTGCCCTTTTTTCTAGGATATACGAATATATGATAATATGGATATCTTAAAATTAATCATTTTAAATTTAGAGAATTTTTTTAGAATATGGGTTTCAATATCATTTAAAAAAATCTCATTAATGATGTAAAAAAAATTCAATACTTTTAGGAAGCAAACTTTACTCATTGCAATAAAGGAAGATATAAATATAGAAAGTGATATAAATATGTGTAAAAATCAATATTTAGCTCCATTTGGTAGACATTTTTTCTCAATTGTTTGGAAATTGAAATCTTCTGTATAATCAACTATCGAAACATATTAAATTAATATATTAATTTTACATTAATTATTTGATTAGCACAAGTTAAAAATTCAGAAAGTTTATTCTCAAGAAATATCGAAATTGTTGTTTCGACTTATAACATTTTACAAAGCAGCTGACAGTTATATGTCAACGATTCTGATTATTGTGTATCAAATTCATTTAACATATTCAAAGTCATCAAAGTGACAACAAAAGTATCCACTCTGCGAGAATCTATTTTCTAATTGCCCGTTGCATTTATTAGTATTGTAACTTCACTGCCTTTTGCAAACTTCAATGGCAATAAAAAAATATTTTTCTACCTCGTCTTTCGATAATGGAACAAAGTACCGCAGTTAAAAACAATGAAAAAATGAAGAAAATGAAATGAAGAAAGAATGAAAACGAATGAATCTTTTTTTGCGATGTTAAAAACAATATTTTTCGAAATTATACAAAACAATAAATAAAAAGAATTAAATTTAATTGAAAAATATGCACGATAAATATATCCTTATCATAAAAAAATCATTTTGAAATTTCGAGTGCTTAAATAAAAGTTCTGTCATTCACATTTCCAAAAATTATTTCTCAAAATTAAAGCTCAATTTTAATTAAAACTGTTATCCACATTATAAAAATTCGTTTTGTATCATACTATTCCATCTTCAAGTGTAGATATGTTCGAAAAGCGGTTGTTATATGTAATAGAATCTGTGAGCATTAATATATAGGAAAGCATAAACTCATTCATTCCTAATTAATAGAAATAATGTAAAAAATACTAGAACAAAAAATCACAATAATTATACTATTTGTTTTATATAGGAATCTGAAATATAGAAAACACTAAATGTATCAAATATGTAAAATCTTGTTTGCCATCTCCTATGTAATTTCGCTATATGAAAACTTGCAATTATATGATACAATTATAAGCACTTTTATCTATGAAAATAATTTAAATCTAATAATTATTATTATTTATTTCATCAAGTGAGATTTAAAAAAAGTTTAAAAAATCTATTTATTTCTTTTATAAATAATTTCTTGTATTTTCTCATAAATGAAATACATTGCCATTACATTATCTGATGTGGAGATTTTTATGAATCTTAATACTTAAATTTCTTACAGATGGAGAAATATTTCACTGCCCATACAACAAGGCTCAAACACATGGTGTTATGAAAAATGAAATTTTCATTGCATCGATATTTAATATTAAACATTTATCAGATTCATTTTGGATAGATTTATATTCTTCATTGGAATATTGAACTCTATTTTAGAAAATAATCTTCAGAACTTTCTATTGATATATTTTCTGAGGAAAATGATCTTTTCTAAAATATTTATTCCTATTCATATTAAAAGCTAATGTAATGTAGAAGAAGTTTCAAAATTTCATCTGATGGTTTTAGAGGAAATTGAAAGAATCCATTGTAAAGGCGATATTCTCAGGTGTAATTGTTTAATCATTTATTGCATCAAAATGAGATAGGCCCAAAACCTATTATAACCTTCCGATGCATCTACAAAATTGTTTTGTCATAAACCTTCCGTTTATTCTTTTACTACCATGATCATTTTCCGAGCTCCACTTACATTTTTCTTCTTCACAGTTTTTATTTTTTTTTTCAGAAATGTTTTAAAGCCTCTCTATAAAATTGGAGCTCTTATTCCTTACCCCATAACCTTGAGCATCATCAATTCTGAACCACCCCATTACTCCAACCATCCCCTCTTTCTTTCCCAGTCCACCCCCGAGACTTCATTACCGAAAGTTCGATTCGCGTATCTGACATTCCAGAGAGTTTATCGCATAAAAGGAGCGACTATTTCGTGCATCTTAGGACAGTAACACTCTCTTAGAAGATGCAAAAAGAAACTCGAATTTTATAGAGCCTTCTATTTCTTACCTTAATATCGGTCCATGGGCGCCTTTTTAAGGCACTTAACTGTTTTTAAGGCTCCGTGCGGATCGCTTTTCAAAATTTCTTGTAAAAGAATCTATAGACTGGGATATTCCGCCTGTTGGGAAAACGTGTAATATGTATGCAGAGGCGTCTGAGAGGAATAGTTTAGTAGTGGCCCAAGGCATGCAAATTTGTTTCATCTCATTTTGCTGCAACATTTTTTTCAAACTTTGTGTCGAAGAATTCATCACTTTATTTCCTGTCTTTTATATCGCGAATATATAAACAGAACATAGCTAAAAGTGACTGGATCAGGAGGGCAAAATATTGAAATAATTTGTTCTTGTTATTTTAAAGTGTTATTTTTGAATCTAAAAAACAAATAAATAGAAAGAAAACAGAAGTATAGCATCAACAGGCTAATACTACGACAATGCATAAGACAATTCTTAGTACGCGGTTTCTTTCCGATTATTTAAGAAATTGAGCCAGCCCAAAGCAGTAAATTTTACGTTATATGAACAGAAAATAGGATAAGGATTTTCTCATCTACTAATATAAATTCATGTGAGTGTGTAGGAATGGGCGCGCACGTTTGTGTATGTATGTGCGTGGAGATGCACATTTGTGTGTTTGTGCACGTTTGCTTGTGTATGTTTGTGTGTGCGTGCTTCTGTTAGTGTCCAATAAAACAAACTATTTGAACTAGAGTTACGGAGTTTGGGGAGATATATTATTTTAGGTGAGAAAAATGTGCAAGTTGCAACAATTTTTTAAAAATATTAATTAGTTAAAAATTTCATCTAGAATCAACGTTTGTGTGAGTGCATGTGTGCTTCCTTGTTCGTGTTGACGTTCAACAGAACATATTGTTTGAACCAAAGTTACTGAGTTTGGGGACACATTATTTTAGATGATAAAATTGCGCGTTGCAACAATTAAAAAAAATAATTAAAAATTTAATCTAAAATCAAAATAAATTGTCATCAATCTTTAAATTTGTAAATTATTTTTAAAAATATTTTAACTATTTTTTATTGGTGAAGTGAAATAGTTTTTCCTATAGGTATCAATATTTCTTCTTGGCTTTTCTTTTTCATTGTTGATGATCAAGATTTGTCAATGCGTCTTATTTTTTCCACGTTAAGCAGGTTTCAATAAAATTCAAGCTTTAAAAAAAGCTTTGGTAATTTTGTTATACATATAAAATTAAAACTTCAAGTAAATATTAATCATTATTTCTAATATTAAAATTCCATTACTATTAATTTTTATCAATTCAGAGGTATGGGATTAAATATATTCATAATTAATCTGACCTATTCTACATTTCTTCAGTATTATTAGTATGATTGTGACACCTTAATTATTATGTCTAGGCACAAATATTTTTGTTTGTCATAGCCTTTAATAACAGAAAACTTCAAACAATTCTTATTGTATTATTATTAAAAATTAATATTTTAAAATCTTAGATATTTTAAAAAATGCTTTATGAAAGTAACTACCGAATGTCTTGCAGATAGAAATTTTGAAGTACTAGCAAACGCATTTGAAAAGTAGCTTACTATTTTCGTCGATTAAACATATTTCGTTTTTTTCAAATATAGTATAATGATTTATATTTGATTTAAAAAAAAAAAATATACGAATGTGCTTAACTGTTTTTAATACATTTAATTGTAAATGAAATTCACATAATATAAAATTACTCATTTAACCTCGAATTATAATTCTGTTCATAGAAAATATTTAGATGCCATATCAACGGTAATATTAATATCTTTTAAATTAAAGCAACAACGTTGATTATCTAATTTACGTGGTTTTAAGTACTGAAATATATTAAAACAGTTTATTTCATTTAATATGTTTCAACTTTCCTTCTCATTATTTTTAAATGCATACATAGCATTTTTACAAAATTTTAACACATTTCATCGAAATAAATAAATAGGTAATTAGGAAACAATAGCAGCTAGTTTCATGGAGTCCGATTTCAATATTTTCTAATGGTAAATACAATTCTTTTCACATTTTTTTATTGTAATAAAATGACATTTGAATTTTTTATTTTTTAAGTTATGTTTAGTTGTTATAAATATCCTAGATATTGCATTTAACATGAGAGTAATTTGTGGATTCCTACTATTTAGAGCCTTCTAAGTAATCGGAAGTTTAAAAATTTGATCGTCAAAGGTTTAAGAAAATAAAGAATTTTTCAAAATGCATCCGATTATTTAACTTTTAAAGAAATTATATTTATTAATCGAGTGAAACGTTTTTTATTTATTGCAGTGAAAGCTAAAAATTATGTAAACAAATAAATTAATAAAAAATCAACAAATAAATAATTTATTAAACTTCTATTGCATATATTATCTACTTTATCTTTCTCTTTCACTTGATCATTGAGAAAAAAGGGCACCATTAATCATGCGTTTTTAGTTACATCTTCTAATGCAAATATTTTTTTTCCATATATCGGGTCTACTTTAATTTTTAAAAATCATTTCTGTTCCCAGCTTTAAAAAAAAAGTGTTTCTTCTGCTGACTAATATATTTTTATATCTCATTTTCTTTAGCGAACTAGATACAAAGATCCTCCAGCTTTATTTTTTGTGAAAGCATTTCTTTGACCATTTTCTCATATATATAGACGCTGTTTCTTAATTTCAAACTACAGAATAGAAATAAGTTCTAGCAAAGAGATTTAGTTACATGCTGTATATAAATAGTTAATTAGTGCAATATGTATGAAAAATTATAAAATTTATTTTAAAATCATAATTATTTTAAGAATGTATTATTAAATATCAAATACTTTAAGAGTCAAATTGCAAATAAATTTTGTCAAAATTGACATGACACACATATTTAACAACATAAAAATGCGATTAATATTTAAGATAATTTATTCAAAAATGTTTAGTTTTATTAGTGTAAATTAAATGATTTACTACTTAGATAAACGACTTAAAATTCTGATATATCATATTGTTACACAAATTAAGTGAAGAGTTTATTCAGAAAAAAAAACCTCTTATACTCTTCCTAAGGCTTATATATGAAGAGAGACATAGAGACATTTATAATATCTTGATGATATGATATAAATCTGAATTGGCAATAATTATATAAAAATAGAGACTGGTAAAAATTGAATACATTTTAGGAAAACTAATTTTTACAAACTAGCATAACATATTCTATAATATTATCAAGAGATTTGAGCTTTATAGTAATTTTATATAAAAATAGTGATACCTCAGATTACAAAAAAGTAGTTATGTTTAAATAATAAAAATAAAAGAAGTATAATTATCGTTGAACAAATTTATTTTTATCTTTTAATCCAGAGAAATATGAAAGCATGTATGAATATAATAATAAACAGAATTAAAGTGATGATATCAGCACGAAAACAAATGAAAATTCTGCTGAAAAATGAGACGCAAAATAAATATTTGGATTTTCACCGCTAAACAGTGTTTCATTACGAGAATAAAAGTTTAAAAAAAGTCGTGAAGAAAAATTAGCAAGGAAAAAAAGCACAATTATTTTGAAACTGACTAGATAAATTCGTCAAAAAAGAAAAAAAAAATTAAAAAAAACACCATGTTTTATGCTTATTAATTTTCAAAGCAAATATTGATGCTTCTTTTACCATTAAAATTTATTTCTAAAAGCTCCGCCTTTGTATATCTATTCTCCAGTGCATAGTAGTAGAATTACATCAAACGAAAATAAATATGTTTTCCAAAAATTATTTTAACACTTTTATAATTCTTATTAATATTTTGTTGAACATCCACAAATGAAAATAAATTGTTTGAATAGCTTTATTCTAACAGCTATAATCTGACTAAATTTTTTTTATCTGACTATAAATCTGAAACACAGATATAGAAAGGAACCTTAAATGAATAATTTTAATAAATTATTGTGTAACATTTTAAGGGAAGCATTTTTCTATATAACTTCTGTAAATTATACATATATATAATAAAATACTACATGATTAAAATTATTTTCCTTCAAATTATTTAATTTTAATTCTTATTACCGCTGTTTCATGCATCAAAAATCATTTTTATTCTTCTAAATTTCACTTTAATTTAATTGTTTTCATAAAAATGTGTTTATTTTTTCGGCTAATTGAAATGCAATTTTTTTTAACAAAAGAAAAATACATAAATTTTATAAAGTATACTACGCTGATTTCCATTATGGAACTGCTAAAATAAGTAATTTTAAATATATTTTATTATGAATTAAATATCTATTTGTAAAAAGGATAGATCTACATTGTATAACTGTCTTTCTTCCTAAAGGCTTCTTCAAATATTCTTTAAATATGCAAAAAATATTTACGTATTCTTTCCCCTAAATTCCGAAAATATAATCTAAAATTTAACAGTTATCAAGAAATAGCTGATTTAACATTGATTTAAAGAATGATTTTTATTCTTGGTAATAATTTGATTTTTAAAAGTTTTTTAAAGTTATAATAATTATTGCACTTAACGACATGAGCTATTCAAGAAATTCGGAATGAATAAAAATGCGTCTTTTAAAATTATTTTCAATCACAAAGTTAAAAAAAAAAACAATTTAAAATATAATTTATTCCTATAAACTCTTGAAATTACTACCAAGATAATATTAAAATGTTGTCGGATATTTTTGATAAATTGTAGTTTTAATACAGAATTATTAACATTAATACTTTCCGCACAAATCATGTGTTCTCAGTGATTGTATGTTAATAAATTTAAAAAAAAATGAAAGAGAATAGAATATCAATATATTTTCTAAAATTTTAGTTCATGATATCTCAATTGCTGTGTTTATCATGAAGTTTATTTCTTAGTTGCAGTACTTAAATTAATATATATTGTTTGTTTAACAGAATTGTCTAATTCTTGATTGATACTATTAATTTTCATTTATTTAACTTAAATAAATGGAAATTTTATTTATTATTGTCATATTTATTAGAATTCCTTAATGCCTATTCATAAAATATGTGCTTTCTTACTAAAGAAGTTAAATTTCAATTATTTTCATTTTTATTAGTTGAAATGTTTACTTTCCTTGTTAACTCATTTTTTATCTGGTTTTTTGCTCATGGAATTTTTGGATCAATCTGAATTTCGGCGGTATTTATCCATTCACTATTAGTCCCTTCAATACAATATATCACTATGTAAAACGTTTTGAAAATTTTCAGTTAATTATCGTATTATATCTGTTCATACCGTTGCAGAAGAATGGGATACTGGATGAAACACTCATATGCTTCGTTAAGTCAAGTGCTGCCATCTATAGGACTTGTGGTGAAACTAATAATTTACTATCAATTCCTAATTCCTAGTATTGTATGCATTACTTACAGGAAAAAAAAATATCTCATCATATCTTATAAGAATAGATAATTTATATACAATATATTGAACAAATAGCTGCGTTTTCATATCAGCTTGCTCACAAGGATTTATAATTTCTGTTATTTGCCCACTTAATTACTTTTCTAGTTGGCATTTAGATGCTTTCCCGCAAAATATTTTTAAACTTCAATTCTGATAGTCATTTGACTGCAATATATGAAATAAAAACTTCATGCAATTCTTTTCATTAGGACAGTACATCTAGTTATTATTTTTTTTTGTCATCTCTCAAAATGTTATCAATAATTTAAAAGTATGTATTCGCCTAATATAAAAAAAAAGCTTTTCATTAAGTTAAACATATTTTTCTAAATTAGAATAACAATTCTTTAAATTGAATTATAAAAACAGGAAGTAAAATTATTTAGTATTGTTTTTATTTTTAATGCAGAATATTTTTTGCAGTTTGTGAATTATTTATAATGACGCAAAATATTGCTCTAGAAAAAGAATTCTGATTTAATTTTTTAAAAATCGGTGCATTAAAATTCGGAACCAATTTTAAACTATCAGATGAAATACACATTTTTATACATTTAATTCATTAGAATAATAATATTTAGAAAATTATGCACCATTAAAATACATCATTGTCTATTTATCGTCACTTATAAATAATTATCATTGTTGAATATTTACTGTGAAATTAAATCTTAATAGCAAATACAAGTGAATTTCAAAATATATAGCTAATACAAACCTTAAATAAAAA
>JAPMOQ010048154.1:830100-880822 GCA_026543055.1 Argiope trifasciata
TCATTAATGCATTCAGTCATTCACGACTTATATACAAAAATATTGCCCCTGTAATTGTAATGTTTGACGCTAATTTTAAATTATGTATTATAATTTGTAATCTTGGTGCTACAATGCTTTGTTACTTTTTTAGCACCTGCAGCTCCACCAGCTGACATTAGGGCAGAGGCTACTAGTTCTTCATCAGTGAAAGTTTCTTGGATGGTAAGATGTCAATACTTTTATTTTGAAATTTTTGAGGCACAAAATAATTAAACTGAATGCTTTTGATTTCCAGGAAGACTTTCAGTTTATAAATAAAAAAACAAACAAATATGCTAAAACTATTTATTTTTACAACCTATTTTTACTTAATTTTTCTAAATACTAATTTTTACTTAATGATTTTTGACTAAATCAGGGCTTAAATAAAATGTTATTACTATAATTATATGAATTTCTTATGATCCATGCTACTATTGTCATATTTAAAATTTAATTTCATTAATTGCCGCTATATAATGTATTAAAGAATGCAGTAAATTACAATTTCAATAATTTAATATTTTTAACTAATTTATTTTAGGCAACTAGGATGTAAAATTTAAATATATTATTATCTATATTATGTAGATTTAAAAAATTCATTTGCATAACATTACAAAGAAATTATTTTTCATAAAAATATCACTAAAATCAATGCTTATATTTGCATATAATTTTATTGTAATAACACTCTTATTTTGAATGAAAATTTTTTATTTTGCTTATTTAAATGGTCCAAATTGAATTATTATTTTTTGTTTTAATGTTTTGATTGGATAGGTGGTGGAGTATTAATGTAAAAGATGCATTTAAATTTGATGCTTCCTGGGTGTAACGTAAAATAAAGATCTTAATAAGAATAGAATAAAAAACAATTTATTGCTAATTCACTTGAATTACTAAGGAAAGAAGTAGTTTAAATACTTAATGAAGTATTATTTATATATCATCAAAGTGTTACTAAAGCATAATAACATATTTATTAATAATATAAAAAGTTGAACAAATAATATGAAAAATAATACTAAATTTGGATTAAGAAAACTAAAACATAAAATCATAATAATATTTTTTATTCAGATTTTGATAATTATAAATGATTTACTATTCCCTACAAATATTTTTATGAGAATTAATTACTGCAGCATTAACATGTATCAATAATTTTAATTCTACTTTTTAATATATCATTCATATTTTCATCGAATAATAAAGAAAAAGCTATTTAGATACCATCCACACATTTATTAGAGTTTATATTGTATTGTTTATTTGTTATGTTGCGTCCTTGCTATAACGTAAAATAGGTTGTTAATTCATGAGGGATCTTAATAACTACAGAATAAAGAGCATTTCAGGGTAAATTTACTTTAACCACTGAGATAAGAATTAATTCAAATACTTCACGCAGCATTAGATATTTAGCAGCAAAGAATTACTGAAACATAATAATAGTTTTATTAATAATATAAAAAGTATAACAAATAATTTGAAAGCTAATACTAAATTTGGATGAACTATCTAGCTGAGTATCCTACGGTTTCCTCGGGTTAAATTTCCTGTTGCATACCGTTGTTTTCGTTGTTTAGTGTTTATTTTTATGATAACAGATTTTTATTATGCTATTATCGTAAAATATATAGTATCAGTTTACTTTTTTTAGAAAATCTATTTGAAAAAAAATGAATCTAAAAAGTTAGTTCAAAGAATCACGCAGCCAGAGGGTTAAGAAAACTTGCAAAATCTGAAATTGAAAAGTAATTATTTGGAAAATCCAAACATTTCAGTAAACTATTTTTGCCATAGGTGTATTCAGTTTTCAACTATTTCTATTCAAACTTTGATGAAGATAAAACATTTGACTCTTTACAAATTTTTTATATGAATAATCAATTGCTGAAGTGCTAACATAAACCAATACTTTTAGTTTCCTTTTCCTTTATAATTTCATCGACTAATTTAGATGAAACCACTAAGGAGATTAGTTCACCTCATGACTGTAGGCATCGGGAGAGTCCATTTCAAAATCGGTTCGAAATAAGAGGAGTCAAGGTTGCTATAATCATACTTTGCGAGGAGAACTTCTATCGCTAAAGAATCTTTTAAGCTTTAAAAACTTACTAATTAGCTAAATTTCAGTGTAAATGGAATATTTGGAATAAATTACAAGAAATAAAAAATACCCGAGTAATTTTTACTATCTGAAGACAGTATCGAAATATTTTGTAATAACATGACTATAAATAATAAGTGGTCATTTATCATTCCATGACAGCGTTCAAAAACACTGTAAGATCTTTCTTCTTATTTCCAGATTAACAATTCATTGTATTCTTAACTTGCATAATATATATATATATATATAACAAAAATTTAGTAATTGAAAATTTTCCATTTTTTCTTAATTTGATATGTTAATATAAACTTATATAAATCGGAAAATTTTATTGCTTAAGGACAAAAGTAACAACATTTGTGTACTAAAAATTTCAGAAACATCTTTTTCTTCCACATAAAATTCTTCAATAATTTTTTAAAGAATGAAGAAGTACTTTTTGGAAGAAAGAACTTGAATATTCTTGACATTATAATCGTATTTATCATTATGTCATCAATATACAAAGTAAAATATCACGTTCGGATATCCCTTCAAATGTTACCGTCTAAAAAAAATGTAGGGAAAAAGGTTACCAAGTTCCTGGGAGTCTGTATAAAATGTAAAACTGTATATGCAAATTCAGTAATGTTGGTTCCTAATAGTAATGTTGAATTCTTTAATCCAGTTGTCATACTACTCCTTTCTCTTCGACTTTTTATTTCCCCAAATATCAAACCCAATAAGCTTAAAAATAAAACATAAAATTTTAAATGGATACTCTTGATAAATTATTCTGCTAATGTGCCAACGGTGGAAGTCTAGATTTGCAGGTTGCTTTTAATACTCTTCCCCTTTCCTTCTAATTTGTTGTTTTAGACTCTACCGTCGAATGCCAACAATAGCGAGAAGGATAATACCTTCCACACATTTAACTGAATTTATATTACATCGTTTATTCATTATTTTACCAAAATAATTTTAAAGTTATTTTGTTTTTTACAGCAGTAGAATTTATATATATTATCAAATAATGTTATAAAATCTGATAATCTAGTTTGATATCCCCCAAAAATGCTTATTATATAACTTTTAGATGGACAACTTAACAAAATTACTTTGATATTACATTACCTTGAATTATTATCTTCTTTCAGGCACCGCCAAAAGAGATGCGAAGAGGCTCAATCAAAGGTTATTATTTAGGCTACAAAGTTCTGCGATCAGCTGACACTTTCACCTATAAAACTTTGGAATCTAGTGGAGATGTTAGAGAGGAGCATCATTTGACAAATCTTCGAAGATTTACACAATATGTCATTCGGCTTCAAGCTTTTAATAAGGCTGGAAGCGGACCGCATTCGGAAGAAATTACTGTCCAAACACTGGAATACGGTGAGCAAATTTATTATAAGATTATAAAATTGAACTGAAAGAAACCAATCCTACTATCTATTATTATATAGAAAACAAGAGTATATTAGCTTAAATTACAATAATGTAAAATGATACATTACGAAAGTTTACTGAAAGTTGATTTTGTATTTTCTTTATTATGAGACATTTATATGCATAATTATTCTGAATAATTTCAAAATAATTGTTTGTCAAGATTTTTAAAGTATATATGGCTCTTATCAGTATGAATAGGGAAAAGAGAAATTAAATGAAGAATATTTTCATACTGTTTTGTTTAAGATGAAACACAAAGTCATATTTATATTTAACTGACTTATGAGATTTAACAGATTTAAGAGAGAGTTATTTTTCATGTTATATTTCTAGAAATATCATCATTCACATCTGATTAGATTATAATATGCATAATTGAAATAGATTATGTAATCTTTGGATTTCAAAATGATGAAGTTCTACTTCATTGGTCATTTAAGGATATCACTTCCTCAAAGAAAAAAATCTGCTATACATGATAGAACAGATTTAGGATTTACCTTTTTTTTCTGTGCTCATAATTTCTTCATATCATAAATTTACAATTCTTTATTTTCGACATTTCTTTAAAAATAACGTTACTCTTACTATTGTCGCCAGCATTATTGAGCAAGTTCATAGTTGTATTATAAAATATTATTTTATTAGCATCACGTTTTATACGATATCTTCCTGATGTTGGTTAAAAATTACCTGAAAATATCACAAAATTATCGTACCATTGTTGTTGGAATTTTTTTACAACTGAACATACTGTGATGTCAATAATTGAAAGAGGATTATATCCTCTCCAGATCTTGAAATTACGTAGCTTTACTGTAGTGATAAGGCAATTATTTCTCAAGCAAATCTCTAGTTGTAGGATAGTATTGACTTAGCTCTTTTTAAGGGCTTCTAAGATCTGCATATTCCAGCAGTATTATTGATTGTGAAGTTTCACCGAAAATACTACATAATTATTACTGCCCCCAATTACCTTGAATAATTTGTAAAATCATTTTATGATTGTTTTTATTTATTAACATTACACAATGTTTTCTTGGTGCTTTTGGCATTCTTAATGTCAAATGCTCGCGTTTTTGTTGATTGCAAGGTCATTTGATTAACTATTCTGAGAATTCTGTTTGTAATTAACTAACTGTCCCCACTCGTCGTTGCCCATGGCACAGCATCCAAGAAAAAACAGCTAACTTTAAACTTAAATCTAGTCTAACAATTTTTTATAGTACACATACTGCAATATTTAGACTGGTGAAAAGGTATAAATGATATTCCGCAGACAAAACAATCCATTAAAAATACGCAATAAAAAACTATTTTAAAATGTAAAGATTTACAAACTACACATTGTACCCATTGTCCCATACCTGTTTATCAATTCAAATAATTTGCACTCCTGATGATATTTTAAAGAGAGGCGGTTACTTCGCTCAAAAGAAGTTCTCCTTCCCCAAGTCCATTATTTCTCTGATATTAGATTAACCGAACGCTTTTTTTTTTCTGTTTAAAATCACACTCAAACAAAGAAAAGTATCGCATATGCATATCACAGCTCCTGCTATTTGCAAATGCGTAGAATAAATAAAACACATGTGTAAAACTACTTTTATTATATTGATATGACTGTAATGTACCAAAACCTTTCACAATAATTGTTCTACAAATTAGTATAAATATCTCCAATATAGCTATTTTTGGAGTTTTTGCGTTTCAAATAAGCAGGCGCTTTCAGATGACTTCATTTTATACTTATAGATTTTGCTTAGATTTTCTTTCTTGCATATCATTTCATTAGATTGACAGACATTAAAACCATGTTGTTTAAATATGTTAATATATGTTTCGATCATTGTGTACTTGAACTTTTATAATGCAAATCTATACCTTGATATCATAGCACTATTAAAAGCTTAATTGTGCAGTTCATCAATCTTCCGAATTTCTCGATATTAAAATTACACATTTTATTCATATCTAAAGTTACACTTTTATTAAATCAAATTCGAATTAGAACGTATACGCTATGAAATCAAATCAAATCTTCTTACGCTTTTAAGAATATAAGAAAATTACGAAATCACATATTAAACTGAAAAAAAAAAAATGTTTGAATTTCAGTGTAACAATGTAGTCTTTATTCTAATTAATAATTTTTCTTCAAGGTAAATGAATAGCATCTACCTCATAAATAAATAAAAAGTGCCTACCATGTGCATTATATGTTTTAATTTCAAATTGAAATTGGTCTTGTACTTTCTGAAGAAATTAATTGTTTATACATAATTTTGTACGTTAATGTGTTGTTATATACAAATAATATACGTAAAGAATTTTATAATCTTTATGTTTTCCTTAATTCTTCTGATTATGTAATTCTCGATGATTTTATAGAATTCAACATCTAATAAAGTAAATTCGTTGATATTCTACCGTATATCTAGATATAAGGGAAAATTTAAATAACAAGCAGCTTTTCAATTAGAATCTAGAAATAGTGAAGAATTAATAAATTTCTTTACTTCTGAATTCAGCTGTGGATTAAATAATTATAAATTTGCCTAACACCCTATTAAGAAAAATATTTGAAATATTCCAAATCGAGTTATTTTTCCAGACTTTGTAATTTCAAAATTATACAGAAAATAGTATATATATATATATATATATATATATATATATGATTAAAAGA
This sequence comes from Argiope trifasciata, assembly GCA_026543055.1. Classification (NCBI taxonomy): domain Eukaryota; kingdom Metazoa; phylum Arthropoda; class Arachnida; order Araneae; family Araneidae; genus Argiope; species Argiope trifasciata. Next base: position 836,361 of record JAPMOQ010048154.1, read on the forward strand.
ATGCATTGGGGCAAGCAATTCTGATGATTTCTTCAGCGACATGATTTTCTTATCTTGATGCTTTATTTAATGAACATTTCTTTTAGAGTTTTTATATTTATTATATTTTGAATTTTAATTATTGAACCGGAAGCTAATTCATTGGAATTAATTAAGCAGATAATTTATTTCCTTTTCCAAAAAACATCTGTTAAGATGCAAGATATTTAATAACTAGTATTTAATTGAAAAAATTTGCTTTCTTCATCCTTCTCAATAGATGTCAGCACATATCTAGCCAAATGTATTTTGCGTTTTCCTCATATAAGTTATTTAAGAAAGAATATAATTATTTTTAAGTCAATACAAATTTTATTAAATTCTTACTGATCTCAAATGTTTAATTATCATTCATTTAATATCTTAGAAAATGCAATTTCTTTTTCTTTTTATATCCTTGCAAAGTAGATTTGGAATATCAAATGGCAACGCATCAATTTAAATTGGATGTTTCATTTATTTGTTTCAAATTAAAATTGATTATTCGTTCTGTTATAGATATTTTCACTAGAATTTGCATATGAAACATCCGTATTAAGAAGAATTTCTCTTCGATTTAAATTTGTCTCATATGCAGTTACTAAATTTTGTTTCAGTTTTATTCAAAAGATGGCAGCACGTCCACGAGCTTCAAATAATTGAGAAGATATAATTAAATGATTTATTGTGGAAATTATCTTATAAGTGCGTACTAAAATAAAATTATCAAGGGATGGTAGCCATGTAGTTAAAATGGTATTCTTTTTTATTTTTAAATAAATATTATTAAATATCATTTCAGTCGAGATATTTATGAGCCATAATGCAAATACTAACGCTAAGCTAAGCTAGCTTAAAGCCATTTTGATGAAGGCGATAATAAAAATAAGAAAAGACATAAAATATCTTCTTGCATTAGACTACAAATTAAAAAGGAAATAAGAGAATGAGTCATAATCTAATATATCTAGATAAGATGATTAAAACTTCATGACAAATAAAATTGATTCTTTCCTCATTTACTTAATGAAAGTTTTAAAGAAAATGGCCTGCTGCTGCAAGAGACTGAAATAATATTAAAAGTACAGGTTTCTCGGCAGAAATCTTATTTGTAGTTATATTTCCCATATATTTAATTCATAACAGGAATGTGAAAATAAATCAACAATAGTTGCAAAAAAAATTCTTTTTTAAAATCTTTGTACAATTTATCATAAAATTCCTGGAAAATGAGCTGAAAAACGCAAAATTTGATCATTAAATGCATCGTATACCAGGAACAATGATGTATGAGGAAGGCCTGATGATGATGAACAATGAACATATCTATATTATTTAAAAGCTGTTTAAGGTATCCGACTGCGTTAAAAACACTGGCCATCGAATAAATTGTCAATTATTTTACTGTCATTTCTGATAGTTCAGACTTCCCTCTTTCCAAAGTCGTTTATCTTTTCTATGATGAGGAAGGCCTGACATATCATAAAGGGTCACAGATTTTTTCAGCTAAAATTCAGCTGTCTTTAACTTCAATTAGTTCTAAATTTAATTTCTATAAAAATTCTCCACCATTAACATATCTCACAAACTAATTCAAGTATTTGCATAACAATTTCAGCGTGTGTTTTGAAAAATATGGGTAATGAAATGAACCTAAAGTTTTAAAATGGTGACATACTTTTTCAGTTATAAATGTGTTTAGAAAAATTAAGTTGTGAATTTATGGAATATTTTCACCTATACATATATTTTTAGCCATAAATTTTTTGCATCTCAATATTTTTCTAAGATTTTTGTACATTTCATTCACCATTATATTCTTTAACTTGTGCACAAAGATAAATAGGATTGCTGAATTACAATTTTGTGTCGAGTGTAAAATGTGTTCGTTAAATTTCTTAAAATTTACTACACATTTTCCTATTTCTCAAATAGGAAATACTCATGTGTTCTATATTATATTTTTTGATATTTTTTGTACTTAAAGTATTTGGTATTATAAATAATAATACATCTAAGAACCAAAACTTTAAATAGTTTTTAAAAATTGAAATTTTTTAAAAATTTTTCTTTTGAACGTAGTCGCATACCTTAATGTGAGGTTCCATATTCTGTACTAGATGGCAGCACGAGTTCCTTTTTAGCGTTATTGAATTACAAAATTTTGTCATCGAAATTAGTTTTACATACTTTTCAATAAAAAATATATATATAAAAATGTCTAAGATAATCTCTAAAACCTACTTATTGTCTCTGATTTTATTTCGAAAAAAATAAGGAAATATTTTGCGAATCAGAAAGTAATTCTTAAAAATTAAGATAAAAAATTGAGATATTAAAATAAAAATAAAATGAACAGTTACGATATCAGTATTATGATAAATGATAAATCATTTACAATTATTTCATTTCATTAATACAATGTTTTATTACTACTATATTTAGCTTTGCCTTATAGTTTGCTCAGATATGAGGGTGATATGAGTCTGGTATGGTAGTAAGAATTCGTCAACCACCATACAGAAGTTGATGGCTACACAAATGATGTGAGGTTTGCTAACTTTTACAGATAATGGGATTTGTCTCCTAAAGAAAGGTTGTTCCATAGTCCCTTAGGAGAGCTATATACTGAGAAAAAAACCTGATGTCGATGAAAGCGCCACCTATCGTTGGGGGGGAAAAGGCGTTACCAAACTAACGAAGGAAGGTTTGATTGACAAGCCGAATAACACCCAACAAGAAAAGAATTCCTAGTCCCCGGGAGATATTGCTGTGTGGGAGTGTGACATTCAGAAGGTCAACCGACCCACCAAACTGCCCCCAATGAAACTTCCCCTTATTCTTTGAAGAGGTCTTCTGAAAACCGACACTGTGTTTGTACATCACGAGAGGGGTTTTCTGAAACTTGTTTGGAAATCTCTGAGTTGCATATAAAAATCGTTCTGAGGGCCGCGTGAATAGGACTCTTAGAACATAGAGCACATCACTGATTAATTATTGAAGTACTTCGATTTTGGGACATTTAATTGCTCTTCATAATTCTGTTAATTAAGATTAGAGAATACGGTAATTTAGAAGGAGTAATTGAATAATTTAATATTTGTAGTATTTCGTTTAGCAAGACTTCCATTTTTAGTAATAAATGCGATTGCTAATTTTTTAATCCAAGGGAATTGGGAAAGATCTGTGTGCCTATGTAAATGTAAGACCTCAAACTCATCCCTAAACAATGAGTTCAATCCTTTCTCTCAATAGATTTAGTACTAACAGCGAATTTAAAGAAAATGTCCCTAATTTTTTATATTTTAAAATTATTTATTTAAAAATATTAAATAGGCTTGAATGAGAAAGAAAACGAATAAAAGTGAATTTTCCAACTCATGCTACGTATTTGATATGTCCTGGTATTTCTATGTAGCTGGGATATTAACTTCTCCCTAATTTTCGGAAAAAAAGAGAATGTCCTAAATTTTAATTAAATGAGTCATTTGTACCACATTAAAAAGAAAAAGACTATTTTGAAAATAATGTTAGAAAAGTAAGTAATAGCATTTATTCTATGTGGAATATAACCAACTAAATATGATAATAAGCATAAATTGGAAGAAAAAATAATTAATGAAATTGCATATATTATATTAAATGTCTTCTGGTTCTGGAATGTTTCAAAATGAAAATTTATCTTGGCTTTGTAATAATGTATATAATATGGTTACATATATTTAACGAAGAAAAGAATAAAATAACCTCAAACTTTTCTTTCTCTGATATCCGGAATAAGTCAAAACTTTTCCGCATTTCTGAAAACTTATCAGTTTTTTTTTTATTTGTAAGTAACTAAAATTTAAAAAGAAAATTGTTTAAAGAGATTCAATTAAATAAATTGGTAAGAATGTTGCTTCGCTCAAAATAGAAATTATGATTATTCATATGTAACCATAAATTGTACGAAAAATAGTTGTAAAATATATTGTTACATGAATGCCAATGTACATTAAAAAAACCTTATATCTCTGTCATATAAGAAAGTTTTTATGAAAGAAGTGATTAACTTAGTTTTAGTTAATTTTTATAATCCAGATTTATGGTTGCTAAAATCAGCTTGCTTTGGATCACTTACTCACGAGACTATATTTAACTTTAAATTCTATAGATATGCAACGTTTACTACTAGTTTTTTTTTTAAAAAACTTATACTGTTCCACATTCTGTCCAAGGCATCTTTCTAATTTTCAATATCTCACAAAAATGGGAACTTGGAAAAACGAAAGTATTTAAAGTTTAATTAATATAAAGACTTTCTCATTCAGCATTGTTTATGCGCATTACAGATTATATTCTCATCTAATATAATTAATTTCACTAATATTGATTCTTATACATCCAATAATTTATTACATTGAAAAGTCATAGGGTTTAAAAATGGATACACTTTATAAAAATTTCACTGTTGCTTATGCACGAAACCTGAATTGAAAGTATAAGTTTAAAAAAGTATATTAAAATTATATTTTTATATCGAAATTATATTTTTATATTATGTAAAAATAAACCGTTTTTTCATAATTTCATCATAAAAAAGTTTAAAAGAAATGTTGGTCGCAACAATGAAAGAGAACTGGATTTCATTTCAGCAATTAAATATACATTAAAGAAAAAAACGTTTACAATATTTTTTTAATATAGATTGAAAATATGAAAAAAATGTGCAGCAAAAGAGTGACATTATTAATTGGGTTATTCTTTGAATTTAAAAATGTTGAAAAAACTTTTTGTGCTGTAAAATTTTAGGAAATTATCACGTAAAACGCCAAAATTTCACTTCATTTTTAATTAATCAAAATTATCATTTTTCAGTCACTTGGTAGCTGCTCGTAATACTTGGTTTATACTTGTTCTGCTAAACAATTATTTTCTCAAAGCCCAAATATAACCAATGTAAATACACGAATAGATCGAAAGATCAAAAGTAAAATATATGGGTACAGAAATGCTAATATACATTTAAAAAATATATTGCTTTGTTGTCATTTTGCAGTTGAAATTTTAATTTAATGATAACGATGCATGAAAATTTCTCTAAAAGCGTTATTTAAGATTTCTAAAATAGCTCTAAATCACTAATGTAATTAGCAGATTTTGCACGGAGTTGCCCGTAACTTGATAAATATTATCAAAATCAGAATTATAAAATAAAGCTATTAAATTGTGTTGATCCTTAAAAAGTCAAGAAATAATCATTTTAGACGGGTTTAAAAAAAGTTTTTAGAACGATATTGCTTAGGGAACTAATGTAATTTAGATACAGATGAGTATATAGATCACCGACCGCGATTTTGAAGAAAACGTATTCAGAAATGTGAGAATATTCAAATCTTAGAAAATAAAAGAGGATATAAATCTTCTTATGTCTTACCTCCCTTTAAATTAATTTAATTCCAGTAATTATTTTTCCGATAAAAGCAATATAATTTTTCCATTAAGAATAAAATTTATTATCCTTTATTGCAAAATATATAAATAAGATGAACGTTATGTGCGAGATCAAATGTATGAAACATTGATAAAAATCGTAGACAAAGTAGCAAATAATTATAAAAAAGAAAACAAATTATAGTTATAAAAGTGTGCGGAGAACAAAAAATTTTGGAAACACTCTTATTTGTTTGAAAGTGTTTTATTTAAAGGTATTTTGTCCTTTTTTTTTCTTTTGGGCCTCTATAATAGTTGATGGATCCCGAATTTTCATCGATCGTGGATATCTTGGATCAACAAGTTCTGGCAATAAACAGTCAAAATAAAAGAAGCTCAAATTTTTCTCCATTTTTTGTTGCCAAAATATAGCATCACGAGTTATTTTTTCTGTTTTTTGCCCCTTCTCCGTCCACATTGAAAATATACAAAAGCACCTTTGCGTTATATGCAGTTGACCCTGCACTTGAAAATAATACTTGTGGTTCTTATTCACAGTTGTTTTCCCATCTTTGTTTTTTTTCTTTTATTGCCTCATCTGGAGAAATATTTCTATAGGATGTTGGGTATTTTACTTCAACAATCTCATCATTACCAATCAGCCCATCCCCTGCTCAGATGACCACAGCTGTGATGGTAAACAAAATAAAAATAAAAAAAGACAGAAAATGTTGAGGGGAAGACGTAGTGAAAACCAGATAAGAAAAGTCATAAACAATCAGAGGGTAAAGGGAGGGGTTATAGAGTATTCTTCCGCGAATGGGTGGAGTTAAAGGCGCATTGGGGGGAAAGTGTAATCTATTTTTCCAATTTAGGTCTAAAATACTGTTTTTATACATTAAAAAAATTTTTTTTGATATGCATCGGAAAGAAGATACCCAAACGAATGCATCATAGTAGCTACTTTTATTTTATTTATGATAGATTTTTTAATAAAAATGTTTAAATGGTGCAGTCGAAATTATGTGATATTTTAATAAATATTTAAAAAATACTTTGAAAAGTCCGAGAAAAAATTCCTTTCATAGAAACCTGTGTTTTTATTCCTTCTATAAATTGCAGTTGATTTCATAAAACAGAAACCTTAATATCTAACGGAAAAAGAGCTTAGCATTTTCTCCATAGGATAACATTACGCTTGAAAATTGTAGGTGGCGTGTATACGGCACCCTTAGGACTCAAAGTTAGCTTTCTCCAATTCTGTAATGACGGTCCAGTTCTAAGGTTTTTTCGATTCCCTTATTAGTGGGTCGAAGTAATCAGTGCGTGGTTACCTTATACTTTGATGTAGTTTTTGAGGATGTGCGGAGTTAAATTTTTCTTAATTTATTATAATTACTGTTCCTAAGCCTAACAATGAACAAAACCTCACACTTCAATAAAAAATATTAGTAATTCAAAGAGATAAAAAAAGACCTGAGCATACCAAGTTAAAAGTGAAGAAAATTATTGAATAAAGGAATTTTTTTATCTCATCCGTAATTTATCTATTTTAAAATGTTATATTTTAGATTCTTTGCGAAAATGCTGTATTTGAGTGTTGCAACAAATAATTTATTTTTTATAACGTTGCCATTAATACATTAACCCTGCACCGGTCACGCTCTATAAAGTCACGGAAAAGATCGCACGGATTACAATTGCAGTCCATTTTCAAATCAAAATAAAACTCCAAAATAATTAATCAACATTCTTTAATCAACTTTAAACATAACGAGGCACTTCTTATTTATTTTTTAAACATCAAACTCAAAGTCTTTAAGTAATCCGCGTGACCTCTGCATTGTTAAAAACATATTTTTGAACAAAATTTATACATGTTTACATATCTCATTTATAAAAAAAAATATTTTGAATACTTTATTTGAAGGAAATTAATAATTAAATAAAAAATATTAAAAAATTAGAAAGAAGGATTTGTTGGTTTTGAATTTTAATGGTAGAAACGCCATTTTTTAACAAAACCTCGACAGACATCCGAAATTTTAAGGGGTGATATAAGTTAAAAATAATGGTATCAAATAATATTTAAGAAAAAATAATTTGCATTGAAAATCTCAAATTCACACAATGAGCAAAACCATAAATTTTTATAAGCAAAAGTGGTATTAAAAATTAAATAAATCTTTAAAAGTCAATTGTACATTGAAATCGGAAAACATAATCATGGAGATATTTTCCCAGCAACATGATTAGTGAAGGAAAAAGTTAAAACAAATGCAGAACATTTGAATCGTTAAAACCACTAAGGATACGTTCTTTCTCTAAGAGCAGACTCACTACAAGAATTTTAACTTGTCCGTAGTTTTCTTAAATTGGAAGAAAAAAAAAATCTAAGCCTTCCGCTTTTGACGAGAAGTTGCTGCCATTTTCGATTGAAAATTAATAATTATGCAAACAAGGAATTCAGTAATGTTGCTTTGTCGTTAGGTTGACAAATGTCCAAGCTTATTTTGTGTCATTTTTTTTATCTGTCTACTTCGGTCAGCACTTACTGCTGCAGCCATTTATCAAAAAATGAGGAATCAAAAAGCCCATTTTTCAAAAAATATATGAGCTTAATAGAATATGAAAGTTTAGTATTCAATTAAAATGAAAGTTTGTTATTCATTTTCAAAGCGTTTATAAAGCAGAGATCAAAACATTTTCAATGATCTTTTCAACAGTCGGAGCTTTTCCAAATGATCAGAACACGGAACATCAACTTTCAAAACATTCAAATAACTCTCATAAACAATTATTTCCATTTTGCGTCTACTTTAAATCAAGGAAATTCAGTTTTATTCACTGGTTGGTCAAATCTACATATTCCAATACCGTTTGTTTGCTTTAATTGATGAAATCTTTGTCAAAATAGACAATAGAATATGGATAGACAAGAAATTTTTCATAACCCTTTGGCTGCATGATTGTTTGAAATCACTACTTGGATGCGATTTTTGCAAAGAAGTTCAAATATTCTTCAAAAGAAGTGAACTTATACTATATGATACACGATAACATTATAATATAATAAAAATCTGTAATCGTAAAAATAAATTCTTAACTGCGAAAAATGAGGGATACAACAAAAAAAATGGACTGATTGTCAAGCCGCTAAATCACAGGATATGCAGCTGGAAAGCTAATACTATCTGATAAAATGCCTTTATTTACTTTTATTTGTGAAATATATATAGATATTAGAGCTTATATTGTGTATTCATTGTCAATAATTTGGGAGGGAAGTTTGGAAATTTATAACTACTCCTGTACAAGCTTCCTGTACTAAGTATTTGTTTAACCAAAAGAAACAAACGCTAACATATTCTTTTGTTCGTCTCCTTCTTCGTATTTTTTGTAAATGATTTTATATGTGATATGTAGTTTATTCTATTGTGGGACTTTTTTTCAAAAAGAAGGAAAAATTGGTTCATTCCGTTTCATAAATATCCCAATATCTATCTATAAAATATAATTTTCTTTCCAGATACTACCTTGGAGTAATGAATTTTTATTATGGTTATAGGAGAGTGTGGAATCTTTAATATTTATGGAGAAAAATATCCTCATATTTTTATAGAAGAACCCATGATTGTTCAGTATTCTGACTATCTTAGGAATTAAATGAGGGCTGCGGTGGCCCGGTGGTAAAGTCTCGGCTTCGGAACCGGAAGGTTTCAGGTTCGAGACTCGATTCCACCGAAGAACCGCCGTGTGAGGGCATCTGTTGCACGTTAAATCTGTCAATCCAAATGTCCTCCCGCTGGTGTGGCGTGGTGTGGAGAGGGGGGTGCCAGTTCAGGTGTCGTCCTCGTCATCTGACCGTGGTTCAAAATTACGAGGTCCGTCCCAAAATAACCCTCGTGTTGCTTTAAACGGGACGTTAATATAACTAAACGAAACTAAACTTAGGAATTAAATGATGAAAATATAAATGGTAATTTTGATTATTTGAAATCTCAGTTTCAAGTTAGTTGATACAATGGAATTGGGTAAAGAATTAAATAAAAACTTTGAGCATTAGCCCGCCGATTTATTCATTTGAAGCAATTGTTTTCGAATTTCTCACGTTTTCTTCTTAAAATTAAGAAACGCTGGCGCATTTATTTATCTATAACAACACCTATAAATTAAGCAGAGTCCCCATTGTATATCAACCTTTTAAGTCCTTCAGAATAACAGTTGTCATGGTGGTCTTAGAGAGGGTAAGGGAGTTATCATGCTTATTTAAGTAACACACATTACGTTCAGGCATTCTCAGGTTCCAAAGCTCTGAGATTCTAAAGAATTAGAGAGCTAAAGATAAATTACGGTTTTATTTAAATGAGATTTCAACTAGGAGTTGGTTCTTTAAAAGAAACGAATGACATATTAAATGAATAAATAGCAAATTTATTCTGCTAACATTTGAAGTATTTTTTCAATATATTGCAACTTCATATTACGCGCCATTTTAAGAACAGCAATTGCGTTGTGTATTCCGTATAAAAATGATTGTTAATTACAAATGCTAAATTTAGAAGTATTTTTTTAAAAAATAAAAAGTGGTGGGTGATGGTTCAAACACGTATGTAAACAATCGAAGAATGAATATTCATGGTTTATTAAGGGTTTGTTTTCGAAAGTTTACAATTTGTATTAAACACTACTTAATGTGAAATATTTAATCCTTACAAGGACAATGAGAAGTATATTTCCAATCAAATTCATCAATTTTCGAATGAATTATAAATTGGGATAAGTTCTGACACATTTTTCAATAAAAAAGAAACTAAGATGCTTTAGTTCCTTATAACATACAAAATTTCAAGTTTTTATTTGTTACTTAATTATTAATTAATCAAATTAAATTTATCTAATAAGTTAAATGAATCTATTTTCTTAAGCTAATCACAATTATAAAAATATTTTAGTGACAAAAATGGGAAAAAATGGCGCAGGCAAATATACTTGATACAAATAGAATTGCAATATGAGTGAACAATTGCAATTCCCGTATAAGCAAAAAGGCATTAGAATGTAATTTATCGCATTGCATTGGCATACAATGCACTTAGTTGAAATTTATAAAAAAATGTAAAGGATTATATAATTTTTTGATTAATTGTGGAAGAGATTTCATAAATAAAATCTGTCAGACTACATGTCTGCAATAATTTCAATTTATCCCTGATCATAAAAATACTATCTAACCATTTGAATTCAAATATAACATTTACTTCTGAATTGGGTGGATGACTGATTTTTCAAATTTTTACTTCCACAGCATTATTTGGCCTACTTAAACCATAATATCACATAGCAATTCATGTAATTTCATACATATGTTTTCTTAGCAAAATCTGATTTGTATTTTGTTGGGATTTTATTTGCTCAAGAGTCATGGTGTTCACTATTCTGCTCAAAATTATATTTTTTAGGTGTAAAATATAAATTTTAGCTATAAAAAGCAATTCAAAAATCTTTGAAAAGAACAAATAAGAACCGACTGATTACAAAAAAAGAAAAAAAAAAAAGAATATCGTGAGGAGTTTCATGAAGCAAAAGAAATTGCGTGAATTTTCGAAACAATAAAAACATTGAATACTAAATTTTAGACATTCACTGAGAGTACAGTTAACAGACATGGTGCCAAATAAGAGCAATTTGATTTATCGTAACAACTGAATTTATTTTCGTATTCTCTTTTTCCTGTTTTCTTTCTTGTACGTGTATACTAGTCATGGAGTTTGACAAATCTTTGAAAAACATCAAAAAGGGAATATTTGATTTAAGGATAAAAACTAAAATTACCATTTAAACAATTTTTGAAAAGAAAAGGTATTTCATGAATATATATATGTCCAATTAAAAAAAAGTCTATAAAAAGTAATAATATTAACTCAAAGAATCCGATCTAAAAGAGAAAATTGAACTTCGGGAAATAAAAGACTGTGAGTAGTATTGCTGTTTCTTAACTCTAAACAGCTTTCATTAATCCAACTCCGCATCCATCTCATTACAAACGTTATTGAACCTTGGCACCTTGCAAACTCCCACGGCATCAGTTACCTGAAAGGCGTCTTTCGCAAAGAATAAAAGAGGGGAGGATTTGAATTTGAATCGAATTAGTTTTCTACGAAAGAGGGCCAATGAATAACTATTTCCTTACCCTCATTATAATTCTGCGGAAATTCCCTTTAGACCCAATAAGGAAAATGGATGGTCGATCGCTCTCAAATGACCCTCGGGGGGGATTCCACCCCCAGACATAGGGGAACAATTAGTATTCTTGAACGGAACAATTAGCTGAAGCCGCGGTCTACGCAAATTAGCCGCTCAAAGAAAGCAGAAGAGAGTTTTCGCGGTTTCCACGCATGTGATCGTAATACCAAGCAACTCTGGGGAAAGTGAGAATTACCATAAGCAAAAAGTAATTGTTAACACGCCCATAATAAATTGAATAGACTTTATGTAGTATCCCGAATTAGTTTGAGTGGGAAAAGAAAATTACCATTAATTTTTCATGATGAAAAAAAAAAAGCAAAAACATTAGTGGTTTCTTCTTTAAATTCGATGCACTGAGAATAAAGTAGGATAAAATATTTTAATTTCACTACTTAATTTATATGTTTTGGTGCAGCATTGAAATGCTTTTGGGGTTTGTAATAGCCTTGTTGAAAAATCAAAGTATAATTAGAAAGATTTTTTTTTCTCATCCGGAGTGAGAAATTCTCTGTAGTAAATGTGGTATTGTCTTTAAAAAATTACTTTTCATTAAAAATTAGTACGAGTCTAGAAGCATTCGTTCTTTTTTTCTGCATAATTTAAATATATTGCAATTTTATTATCATTTTAAATTAATAAAAATACATAAATTTTAATTTCAGTAATGAAATAATAAACTTTTTGAATATTTTCTTGTTTTTAAGGTGCATGAGCTTTACGGAAAAATATGCCTTCTCAATACGTTTTTCTTTTGAGTCTCGTAGACAACAGATAAATTTTTTACACATTTATTTTGTCTTGCACATAGCTAATTAATCAACAAATAAATTTACTTAAATTAACAAGAAAAGATTTCAAATTAAATTTATCTATTAGAATTTTTTATCTACCATTTTATTGACTTTCTTTAAATATAAATATTTGAGCATTTTCTAAAAAAACATAAACCTAATGAATAGTTTTGAAATTACAGTTTTAATGCTAGGTATTGAAGCGTTTAAAAGGTGCCATATCATGATTTTATCAAAGTTAAGACTTCAGCTGAAATAAGAAAGTATTTCACTCTTATAAACATTTAGGTGCATTTCGTTGAATGTTTGCTTTTGGTTGCCTTATTAAATCTTAACTGCTGTAAGAATATTCAAAGTTAATATGCAACTTAAATTCACACCGCTTCGTTAATGAATGAATGGTTTCGAAATTTTAATGACTGATCATTTCAGTTTAATATAAATTTTACTTCTTTTGAAATATATTATGAGTTTTAAGGCATATTATTTCAATACATAACTTGACTTCTGATTACGTGCAATTTCTTTTCTACTTAATCTCTAAAAATTAGTTAAGTGTTCTGTATATGACTCGAAACAAAGAACCCGAATTAAACTCGAAGTACTTTTGTAAAGTTCTGCTCATAATAATTTGGAGTATCTTACAAATTTTTTATTAAGTTGATAAAGAGAAGTGTAAAATTTTATTCACTTCCTAATGTTATGTAAATTGCTTCAAATTTCTTAAGAAATACGAAATGTGGATGTGGGTTTGTGTGAGGTGAATTTTTTGGAAAAGTGCCTTAAATTCTTCGATTAATATTCGAGCAATACCTCAGTTGTTAACTTTCACTTTGGTGCAATGTAGATAATTGACTATTTTTTGAAATTAATAGTCACCAGGAAGAAAACATATATTAAATCCAATAGAAATATGTATCAGAATTGTTCTGAGTTGAGAATGCATGTAAATTATTGGCTATAATATTCAAATTTGTTGTACTAATTTTATCTCGATAGTCAGGTTATGTTTATATAAAGACAGTAAGTTATTTCAAAATATTAGTGCCTGAAATATGTGTATTGAAAATGATTTTGGTGTTGAAGTTAGTTCTTCCTCCCCAGGTAGTATATTGAAGCTGTAAGTTAGACTTAATCCCACTTCCACAATGGGACACACCATTATAGGAAAGGTTTTTTGTGATATAGCCGATGAATTGCATTCAGACTTAATTCATCCGTTGTATTATCGTGAAGATGGTCATTCAACGGATGCCTGGACAGAGGGAGGGTAACTGAAATAACCACAGTTAGTAACATACTTTTTAGATGTATTAAGTTTTAGGAGAGAGAGGTTCGAGTATTAGAATGAAAATTTTGTGTTGTTAACAACCATAGATTTTAATTTTTTCATTGAAATGACGTATGTTGAAATGAAAAGTATACTTCAATAAAATATTAAGCAGTGCCAGTTTTTTTCAAAATTATACACGAAAAGTTTACTTTGAGTGTGAAATGAAGTGTGAAGTATTTATTGATTTTACCAGTTCAGAATTTAAAATTTAAAAAATGAATCGTTCACAAAATCAGGCAATTTGTATACCATTATATATTTAATTTTGAAGTAGAAGTATATTTAAGTTGATCACAGAAAATTAAACATATTGCAATAAATGCCCAATGAAAAATAATGGACGGGATTCCAACAAATATTAGTTTACACTATAAAATAAAATAGCAATAGGGCATGATTTGCTAATTGGTCAAACACATTAAATACTGAATTTGTTACATAGCTCCATGTGTGCTCAGGGAAGGAAGACAAATAAATCTGATGAAATAAGATACTAATCCGGATTAACGAAATAGATAGGAAATGCTTCCCATATATTCTGTAATTTATTAGAGGTAGAGGAACATCGATTTTCTTCAGAAAAGACAAGCAGTAATTCTTACTCACTTTTCTTTACTTGGAAAAGTTATTACTGAAAGGCAACATTTGTGGTAGTAAATACATGTTGTACTAAACTAAGAAAAGGGTGAACATTGTGAAATTGTTCTGTTTGTGAGGAATTCTGTTCGAAATCTTAATATATCACAAATATATGTTCATTGTATGTAGTTTTGGTAACATGAAATATACAGTGTCAGCTCTGAATTATAATTAAAATAGTTAAATATAAATGTTTATTGGAATATCAACAGATTCTCCTAAAAGTATATAAATAAACACTATGTAGCAGGTATATAACTTTACAACCTTTTATTTTGACGTAACAGATGGCGTTACCTTATAAAATCAAGGTATATTTCTCATGATCCTTCTTAAGGTTCATTATTAGATAGTATTCTACAGAGTGTTGTGTATTTTTCGTGTGCATACTTATTTTGTCTTGTGACGTGTGGAACTTAGAAAATAATTAAATAACTTTTCCTGTAACTCTTCTTTTATTTTCAACTTCTTTATAATGAAGTTATAAAAGTTATATACTCTACAACTATAAAAGAATTTTCAGTATTTGAGTTGATTTTGTAAATATGTAAACATATATCTTAAGCTGATAAGTATTTAACTGTCGATTCAAAATCATATTTGTTTTTCTGAGAAGATACTTTAAAAGTTCATACATCACACACAAATGTTCTCAATATGGCGCTTTTCTTGAGTTGTACCAAAAGTGAATTTGTGTCTAATTATATTCACATATTAGATACAAAATATGTAGATTAGATGTAAAACGCAATTTGTAATTTAAATGGATTATTTTTATTACGATTTTTTTACACTTGCAATCGATTTCGTATATTTAGTTTATGCTCCACTGCCCGAATGCCTTACTTTACTCAGAACACAAAATGTTAAGTTCTTTGCAATAAATCGAAATTGTATTTAGCAGAGCCACTAAACATTTAAACACATTACTTTAGCATATTTTTAGGTTTATGAAAATAGCAAATATTTTACTTAAAATATTATTGCCAATAATTTTATTCCATTACAGTAAGTACTTTTTTCAACTGAATATAGAAGCAAATGTATCTGGTTAATTATTAAGGATGAATGAAAATCTCTTCTATATAATGCTGGCATACCAGATTTCTACAAAATAATTTTTACTTTGATCTTTTTGGTTTGTGACCATAAGGGTGATATATATGACTTTGATTAGTTAAAATCGATTGGTATTAATTTAACAAAAAGAATAGATCATTCTCTCATAGTGAAAGATTGAAAGTTTGGAAACATTTCCATCAAGTATCAGATATATCAAATTTCTCCTTCAAGTATGCAGGCGGGAACTGCATACTATCCTAGATATATAATTCTATTATGCAATTAGGACTGGATACCCTGTTAAATATAATGACCGGAGAAACTCTGGAAACAATTTCACTAAAAATATCTAATAGGTTGCCAATGGCTGATTATTTCAACGTGTTGAACTGGCATTAAAATAGTAAAAGTAACAGCATGTCAAGTTAAAGTGTTCTATTAAATGAATCAACTTTGAAAATATTTTTATGAAAATAACTTTAGGCTCGGTACGAAGTAATCCACTTGCTTGTTATAATCGATATGACTTCAGGCAACAAAAAATAAGGCAAAAAACTGTTAGAATTCAAGAAACTAATTCTGTAAATACTTATTTAAAGTATATTTTATGGGTTATCTCACTGGATTAAAATGACAGGATGTTTAGGCTGTGAAAATTAATCTTACATGTTTTCAATCCAATTGTTAATATTTAATTTTTTTTATCAAGGAGCATATCCTTTAATATTTATGATTTTTTATATTCTTGTATTTGTAGGTAATGAACAAAAAATACTCTGTCCTTAAATTATATTTCTCTCAATGAAAGATTTCTTATGTTAGAAAAAATATAGTTAGCAATATAGTTATATACGACAATATAGTTAGCAATTTTCCTGTTAAAACATTCCTTCTTATGACCATGGGTAACCCTATGCCTACATGTTATTAATATTTTCTTTTGTATTCTCTCCTTACTTTACTGTATTCTTGCTCCACCTTTTGTATTCTTATCTTAGTTTTTATTCTTCTTGGCATGGCTATTAAACATAGATTAGAAAAGTTGAATGGCTCCTTAAATATTATTAATTCATAGTGTTAAATTATGAATTAAATTTATTTTATTTGGTTTTGTTTAACTTTCATCTTTATTTAATATTTATATCAGTTAATGCTGGCTTTGATTGAATATAAAAAGCTGGTGAACACTTATTTCAATATAATAGTTTTGCATTCTTTTAAAAATGCAAGACCTTTCTTGAAATTTCTTGAAAATCATGAATAAATTATAGTTACACTTAATACTTTATTTCTTCATATGAAAGATGGTAAAGTAAGAAAAAAAATCTTAAGTGCATTTTAAAGTTGGTCTTTTACCTTAAGGTAGTGGATAATGAAAACGTGTACTTCTTAGCTAACTGCGGTATCCTCTTATCCTCTAAACCATTGTGTCTGTTTAAAGTGCTTTTCTTTTAAAAGATTTCACAATGGGAGCTTTCAGACAAGGCTTAAATAATCGATATTTTTTTTCTACCTACAGGAGGTTGTAATTGAGTCTTGAGGCTTTGAAAGAATGCTTTTTTCAGCCAATTTTTTTACCTTCCATTTTGCTACGACTAAGCCCAGTTAATTTTATCTAATCCCTTGGGTTGCTAATGTTTTTAACGCTATTACATTTCTTTGGCACACAGTTAATTGCAAAAAGTTTAAATGCGAAAAAAAATCAGAGAGAATGACTAATTAATCATGTTTAATATTGTTACAAAATTTAAGTTTTTTCTGAATGTCTATTCCGTTTTAATGAAAAAATAATGTTTGCAGAGGGCTTATTGATTCTTGTAGGAGTTTTTTCATTGTTATTGATTTCTTGTTAGTCTAGCCGAAGTCAAAACCACGTTTTTCAAAAATGATTTACATGAAAGAATAATGCTTTTTGAGTTTCTGTTTTCAGTCTGCTGCCTGTAATAAGCGTCGATTTTCTACTGTTATGATCCTACAAAATGATGGAATGTTAAATATCCATAAGTTTTTATATATAGTAAATAGTTCACAAACGCTTTTTTGGTAAACATGTAATTAATTAGGCTATATAATTTAAAGAAATAATTCCCTTGGTCTGTATTTAAAAATATAGTTTAGATTAGTAATGTTAACGCTTCTGCTTTAAAGCAACACTGGTGATAGTTTGGGATGGAATTCGTAATTTTGAACTTCGGTCATATAACGAGGACAATACCTGACCTGGTAACCCCTCTCTCTCCACTACACCTCACTTGCGGAGAGCATTTAGCCCTGACAAATTTAGTGTATAACAAACCCTCTTGCACGGTTGTTCTTCGTGGAATTGGTACATGAATCTGACCCTCCCCTCCCCGGTTTTTAAGTCAAGACTTTACCACCTGGTCACCACGGCCCATTTTAAAATATAATAAAATAAATTGCTTCATTCATGTTTTTAAAAATTAAACAAATAATGTGTTAATTTTTTTCCTGCTTGAGAATGCTTATCATTGTTTTTAATCATAAAATGAGACTTGTAAATAATTTAATTTTTATACTAACAATAAAAAAGAAAATTTCTGTCAATATAATTGATGGCAGTCTACAGTGATATTACATCAATGTTTTTAAACAAAAACGTTAAGTATTCTATTGACTCTTTACTCAGAAGATGATAAATTGAGAATCAATATCTGTTTTTCGCTTCATAAAAAGGTTTTATTAAAATCTCAGTTTATTTCATTTTGAACCACATTGTATATAAAACATATTTTTAACTATTTTATAATGATTTTAAAGTAGTTTTTCAAAGGTATTTTCACTAATATACGACCAAAATAAAAAATATATCATTAAATTATATCTGAGAATTTTTTTAAATTTTTAAATCATGGATAAAACAAAATTTCTTTCAGGATATATTTTATTATGATGATACCTATAGATGAAACATTATAATTGGTGATAAATTGTGTTACGCGAAATGCATGGCACAAAAAATATCAAAATATACCACAAGTGAGTGGATCCGATTCTACCAAAAATTTATGAGAACCAACTTTGTGAGTAAGAGATAGTTAATAACAAGTAATATATTTTTTAATTCAATTTCTACTTAGGTCAACGAGGAATTATTTTAGTTGTTTTTTATTAACAATTATCAAAAAATTATTGATTTTTGCAAGAATTGAATTCGCATTCTTCACCTTCATATGAAAAATGCTGAAATATTTGCGTTCTACATATTGAACTACTCCCTGTTGATTTCAATTCTCATTACAAACTGCTAAAACTATATTTAAAGTTAATGAAATTTAATGAATGAATTAATACTTTTAAAAAACTGTCTTAACATCGTGACATCCATCAAAAGTTTTTAAAAATATATTTGAACTTGAATGAATGAATAAAAAGTATTTTATTAATGACTGAAAATTTGAACAAGATATACAGGGAGCACTCGAACTAATAGTATTAATTAAAAAAAAGCGTCTCACAAAATTTTAAGCAAAATTTAGTTAAAAATTACAATTTCCTAGAATAAGTTTAAAGCATAAAAATATTGCAAAAAAATTATATTTAGAATAACTTAAAAATAACAAATCGTTGCAAAAAAAAAAAAAAGATTTTTATTCTGCAGTAAATTTCCAAAATTAAATTTCGAAAACATATCATTTAATTTCCTTATAATATTTTAATTTTAATTTTTTCCAATTATATTTGACAATAATAACTGATAATATTGTTAAATATTATATAGTTATATTATCTAGTGAATAGCTATAGTTAAAAATGCAACAACATTTATTTCGTAGTTTAGTTCTTGCAGATCATATATTTTTGAGGTCCATTTTCAACTGTTAAATAATTCATGTTGATTTTTTTAATTAATAGAAAACGTAAATGAATCAGATGTTCGAAATTATTTAAGAATATTTTCTTCAACAATTTAATTACTGAGGAGATTCTTTCGTAAAGATAAAAGCTGCACATAATGCAATAAACTAATTTTATTTTAGCTTTTATTAAATTTTCTTAATAAATGGCTATGGAAAGGGGATAAAACTCGTAGAGTTAACTATTTTTATAAGGTAGAGCATATTTATGTGTCATGGTATAAAAAATCAGACAATTAAAAATGCAAAATAAAATTTTAAAACTACAAAAATTCGAAGTAAAATAAGACAAAAAAAAAGAAAAAAAAACTGACCGCACAATGAAATTGCAAAGGGAATCGGAGATAAAAATTGTAAAATTCTAAATAAATTAAGAAACAAAAAATGAAAATGAGCTATCAAATAAAAGCATACACATTTCAAAGGAATCAAAAAATAATAATGCAAAATTTCAAAATAAAATAAGACAAAACTGCCAAAACTATAATTAGATTACATTCAACAAAAGAAATATTTACTGAAGTTTTTCAAATGTCATCACATGAGTTTTGGAATAATATGAAATCAATCATCTTTATTTATATCGTTAAATTAATTAAATAATGGAATGTTGTAATGGAATCAACAACGATTGATTTAATCGACCCTTTAAAAATAATCGCAAATACTACAATTATTTAATATTGTTATGGAAAATTGTATTAAATAGAAGATTTCACAAAATACATAGTTAAATGGAGCAACATTTAAGGGCATCCAAACTTTCAAAAATATTTGATAAGAAAATATTTCATCTTTTTTTATTATATTCAGAATATTTAAAGAAATAATAGACTTAGGTGCTTTAGAAAAAAAATATTCATTGTTACTAAAGAGCATTTCGTGGATCTACATTCTCTTGTTGGTGAAGTGCGCAAGTTTGCCAAATCATACTTTATTCATTTTTTTCGTGGTTCAGACTAACTAAATACAGGATGGTTTTTTTTAAAGTTCCACTTAGAAATGTTTATAAAATGAAAACTACTCAACCAAATATTATCAAACTTGGTAATAGTTAAAAGGTGGTCATGGGATTTTTTTTTCTGCCAAAAAAGTTCAAAATCTCCCCACCAGATGGGAAATTGTGCTGTATGCAATATTGTTATTCAAAATTGGACATGAAGATATTGTTTTTAAATGTGTTTAATCGCTTCCGAAAAGTTTTATAAAGCATGATCAGTGTTTGTTATCTCAAAAACACTATTTATGATGATAATCTAAACAATTTTTTGGAACTTAAAGAAGCTGTGCACCTTCTGATATGCTATGAGCTACTGTTGAGAATACAGTAATCCGATTTAATTTGCTTTCACAAAATGGTGGACGCCAACTTCAACATACTTTGTAACACATTTCAGAAACGATTAAACACTCTTTAAAATGATATCTTTATGTTCTATTTTGCTTAAAACTACTTGGCTTAACAATATTGTATGCAGCACCATTTCTTCCTTGTGCTGAGTGTTTTAACTTTTGTATGGGGGGGGGGGATTTTCCATGACTTTCATAAAAGTATTATCAAGTTTGATAATATTTGATCCAGTAGTTTTTTAGTTTCCCTTTTAGTAACATTTTATTGTAAACTTTAACTATAACTACTCTGTATATTTAAAAATCAACAATTAATCAACAATTGCCTTTAAATGGAATATGAATCTCACGAAAATTCTATGAACTCAGATGCATAGTTATAAGCATAAAAATTAGAGCTTGAAAAAAACTTTAATAAACAATTTATTGAGTTTCTTTAATCCTTTAATGGTTACCGAAATCAACCAATGTAAAAGTAATGTCCTTTCTAAAATGACATATAGGAGACAAAAAAAGTTATTTGGATTAAACAAAACTCACAAATGTTATACTCTTGCCATACTTTCTAACTCTATGCGAAGTGTAACATCAGACGTAACACTTTGTTTATAAGTGTTACGTTTGATGTTACAGAATGGTTATAATTATTATTCCACTTTCAAATGATCACAATAGGAAAACTATGGGGCCGAATGTTATAAAAATTGATCACACTTTAAAAGAGGTCAAGAGAATTTCTTTTCTGCCAAAAACATACCACCTGGGGGGGGGGGGTAATGCTGCATACAATATTGTGAAGCAAATAAAACACGAAGACATGAATTTAAAATGCGTTTTAATTGTTTCTAAAACGTGTTAAAGAATGAAAAGGGCTTCTATCAATATCTGAAAGCAAGTTAAATCGCATTACTGCATTCTCAACAGTAGTTCTTAGCATATCAGCAGGAAAGTTATGTACATGTCGATGCATCACATTTTTCAGTTCAGCCAAATTGTTTAGATTAACACCATAAATAGTGCTTTTGACATAACACACACTGAACATGCTTTCAAGAACTTTCCAGAAAGATTAAGCACATTTTAAACCGGTGTCTATGTCCTATTTTGTTTACCAATATTGATATAGCTCCATTTCCCCGTCACCCATTGGAGAGGTTTTGAACATATTTTGACAAAAAAAAATCTATAACCTCCTTTAAGGCATTGCCAAGTTTGATAACATTTAGTGCAGTAGTTTTTTAACGACCATTCGAAATTGGAACTTTAATTATAAACACCTTGTATATCAACTGATATGAGAAAAGTAAGATCTGATGACATAACATAAGCGCCAGCTAGTATGAAACAGCAAAAAACTGATGTGAAAATAAATGCACCGTCCATAATGAAATTCTACTAATAAATGAAATATTTCACGAAGCATCATGCGTACTACCCAGCAAAATAATTCTCTAACAATAGATGCGAACTTTCCTTCATTTATATTTCAAAGAATGTGTCACCTTGCCTTCCAAGATTAATATATTCCCTTCCGTGTCAAAAGCATTGGATGTGATTGAAAATATGAAGTAAAATCCAAAACTAATTTATCCATACACATATATTAAGAGTTACATGCCTGTGGATATGTATGCATATATTAAAGTTGTGATGTCACGGATTCATATTTTCTGCCATTACCTCAAGATCCAGCTTATTAGTTCTTTCAAGAAGATTATCGATTGAAGATATTCTCGTTTTCATTTCGCTCCTTCTAGAAAATGAAGCACTTAAAAGACGGCTGAGTACCTCAAGAAAAAGCGTAATTTCCTGTTTTATGCAGATACCTTGTGCTCTTCTTTTAGTTATTTTTTTTCAAGTTTTCACAGATGAATATCGGTGTGTCCAGTGTTAAAGAAGAAGGAAAAAAATGTGGAGAAGCCTTTGAAGTTTTTTAAACTTAAAAAACCGTAATCTTGAGTTTCGTTACAAAGGTTTATCGATCAGAAGGTTCTAAGCACATTAAGGGTACTTTTTAAATTTTGGCAATAATAGGCTTAAAAGTTGTTTGGCGGAATACCTATTTAAGTTTTAATCGGAAAAAAGGATGTAATTTCTGTTGATGTGAGTCGTGAAATTATGTAAGAAGAAAATGTAATGCATTAAATAAAAGACTCATTAGTTTATTTTTAGATTCTGCCTTGTCTGTAATGTATTTCCATATTAAAAACGTGTTCCGTTTCTGGGATAATGAGTGATTTGTGCTTTTACTGCTTTTTTTAAATGTAAAGGACTTTTTATTCCATTCTTATGTTTCTAAATAAAAATTTAACTGAGATTGCTTCCTTTAAATTTGATGCCTCTCTCCGTAATAGTAGTCACATGTGAAGGAAAAACGCCACTTCTGGAAATTATTGTATAATAAATTTCCGACAGGATTGAAATCTAATCAAATATAAAACAGTTGTATCTTTCTAACATTATAATTAACAAATATGCTTTAAGTAGAAAATAATCGTATTCTCCTAATCATAATCTAAAAACAATTTCCTTGTTATCTCCTAAACGATTATAATATTTTTCTTTTGGGAAATGGCCTAATCTATATAAGAATCCTAGCATTGAAGATAGTATTATATTTGAAATTTCTTCATATTTTTAATAGAAAAAACTGTCAAAAGAATTTTTTACCCTGAGAAAAACAGATAACTAGAGCTTTTAAAATTCATTTACTGTTGAAGGAGGCTTAATTTTAATTTACACATATAAATGAATACTTTTTATTTGTTTACGAAATTGAAAAACCAGAGCTGTTATCAATGCATTTTAGCTTTTTTTTTTAATCTATGAAATTACGCACCTACAAAGAAAGTGATATGTTTATCTGTAATATTTGTAAAATCTAGAATAAGGAATTTTAGCACATTATAAGACCTATTATTTATTCAACATTTCTTTTATTTAAAAAATCAAACATATGTAAAAAATCATTACATTCTATGTTATACATTTCACAAACTTTGCAAATATTAATGTTCTTTCTGTTTTTTTCATTAAAATCAAAATTATACACAATTGCAGAATAAATAATTTTTTGTACCTCGAGAAATAAACACTTATGATTAATTATTCTTATAAATCATGAGAATGGACTGCAATTTGTAAGTTGTGTTACAGAATAGTTAACAGCAAATTCTAGAAATTCTTGTACCAAGTTAAAAACTTACATCCTTCTATATATCATTTAATTTTGTTCTTGTGTTTAGCGTACTTGGAGGTCTCGCCTGTCATAATTTTTAATGGATGCTTCACAAACTATTTTGTTTACCAAAGTTTACTTTTCTAACTGTTTTGAACAATTTATGAGTTTCTTCGAAGAAATATATCTACCCTCTTACAATGTTAATTATCGTCTATTCTTTGTTTGAATAATAGCTCAGTAATTAATACGTGGCAACTTTGAACGAGGAAACTGTACAAATTCAAGTGGCAAAATGATGAGGGAAATATAAAAGAAAACACGTGATGTATGAGAGTAAACTCAGATCCTTGGGCACATACAAATTCAATGAAATAAGATAAAAACGCATTTATGCGTGGATACATTTTATAAACAATTTATCATCTGGATCATTTGATAAACTGTTAAGTATTTAAGTACACTTGAATATCTATAAGGTTTTGGAGATTGAAATAAAATGAATGAAGAATAATCGACTGAAATTCTTCAGACAAATTAAATATTTCTACATTTTATTAGGTTGTTCAGAAAGTAATTTCGTTTTTTCCTGACAAAGGATTTAATTGCATTTTTCGCACCCAATTTCATACTTAAACCGCAAAATCATTTTATGTTTTAAGAACTGATATAGCAAGGCTTGAGTGTGAAAAAGTGCAGCTGATTCTTCGCAGTAGTTTTTGGATGGTGCCCTTTTAAATATGGAGAGCAATAAACAGCATTTTCGTCATTTTTTTCTTTTTTGCTATAAAAGGTAAAAATGCTGTTCAAGCCAGAAATAAATTAGCCAATATGTGTGGAGAAGATGTGTTAACAGTACATCAGTACCAGAACTGATTTGCAAAATTTTTCCTTCAAATGAGGAGGCCAAAAACCACCTCGATCAGTTTTTTTTACAGCAAAGACCAAAACTTTTATGAGCGTGTAATCATGTTACTACCAAAAATATGGCAAAAGGTATTAGACCAGAATGGCAATTTTATAATTTAATAAATAATTTATTCATTAAACGAAAATTTCTTTTCATTTTGACAAAAAAATACGAAATGAGTTTCCGAACAACCCAATATTTAAATAATCGCGCATTGTATTCGTTTAATATTTGGTTTATGATTTTCAATTTAAAAAATGCGAATTTTGTCAGTGATTAATATTGTATATTTATCATCGATTTTTAAATATAAATATTTCATTGACTTTTTTGCATAAAGTGAAAAACTTATAAAAAGTTTTAGTTCTTAATTCCGTATTTCATTCAGTTACAGAAGGAAATAGTCAAAGTGAAGTACTTTTATAAACCTCTGTTAATATTTAAGTTATGTGTGCGTGTGTCAATGTAGACGCTAGAGTATTGAACAGAACTATTAAATTTGGCATCTTTGTAGATTGGAAGGTTTGAATGTGAACCATGGAGAGGGATGTTTTCGAAATATTAATTAAAAATTCATTATTTAAAAATTAGAATGAATTTTGACATTTCTCCTCAACAACTTCTAAAAATATTATGATACTAAAGATATGTTTAAGTCAACTGAAATTTGAAAAAAAAAATCCCTCCAATGGCACCAATTTTTTAATTTTTTTTCTTTGAAAAACTGATGAATATATAAAACACTAATATATTTGTTACGGGTTGATACTAATATATATTTTTATTGGAAGCTCCTGACTGTTTGCCACTAACATATTTTATTATTGAAATAAAATCCTCCAGTCGTTTTTATTGCTGCTTTTGGTACTTCATCTTGGATTTTTTTTTATTTCTTTGTTGTCGATGATCTGATTTCCGTATGTTAAGTAAATTTCATTGAAAGGAATTATTTGAATAAAAATTTTAAAATGTATTTATACTGATACTTTAGGGTAACACAACAGTAAAATTTTTGTAAAAATCCATTCATCCCTAAATATAGATCCTCTCTCCTCTATTATAACTTTGCGCATGGAGATATATACCAAAAATTAGGGAAACGCATTAGATGTTGAACGTTGCATATCTTCTGAAATAGAATGTGTTATATATATATCGTAATCCAAAATTGCAAAAAAAAAAAAATCGCAGCAAGCCCTTATTAATAAATTAAAAACACTATATTAGAAAATTTTATAAAACATTAATGTCTGCAAACAAACGGTATGCTAAAATTGTTTAATTAAAGAAGCCTGAAATTTAACTTTGAGTTCTAAACCAAATAGTAGATATCAAAAATGTATAACATTAAGAGAATATCGCATTTTTTTAGAGCAAGACGTCTTTCAATCTTGCTGTAAGATTTTGAAGATACTATATGTTGTTTAGATATCGAATAGAGTTAGGATATTACACAAACTTCTGCGAATGGATTAGAAATAAAATATTATAGTATACTTACTATAATCTTATATAAAATACATTAATATGCAATATTAATGTATTTAAAATACCATAATATGATTAATTTGAATTTAATGTTTAAGGTATCCGACTACGTTGAAAACATTGGTATTCGACCACATTGGCGATGTTTTTAAAAAAGTGTTATTTCTTGTCATTCAGACTTTTCTCTTTCCAAAACAGTTTGTTTCTTCTTAGAAAAGGAAAGTCTAACCTATTATTCAGAGGAATTTTAAGCAAAATTTATTTTTCAGCTAAAATTTGTCTTTAACTTCAATTTTAATTTTCATAAAAATTTTCCACCATTAACATGATATCCCAAAAAATAATAGAGGTATTGACATAAAAATTTCAGCGTGTGTTTTAAGTAATGTAGGCTATGAAATGAACCAAAAGTTTTATTGTGGGTGGAATACTTTTTCTGTTATAGATGTTTTTAGAAAAACTAATATGCTAATTTATGGAAAAAATGCATATATACGTATATTTTTATCCGTCACTTCTTTGCATCTCAAAATATTTCTTAGATTTTGGTTCATTTCATACATCATTAGATTCTATCGCTTGTGTGCAAAGAAAAATGGGATTTTTGCATTACCATTTTGTGTAGAATGTTAACCGTTTTGGGTAAATTTCACTAAAATTTACCACAAATTTTCCTATTTCTAAAAATATATTATATTCTCAAATTATGTTTTTGTATTTATAGTGTTTATAATTGATAATACATCTGAAAATTAAAAAATATGTTTAAAAAATCAAATTTTTCAAAATTTTTCCTTTGAACCTAGTTGGTTGATAAAGTGTTGAAATCAATAATTACAATTCTATTTTATTAAAAAAAATGTGATTCAAAATGTAGGAATAGAAATTTCAATTGAGTGCAATCAGGAAAAAATAGTTTCCTTTAAATATGTCATTTATGTATATGCTACTGTAAAATAGTAAAATCAACACATAGCAGATATATATATTTCTCGATGAATATCTACATCCAATGATGGATGTTAAATAAAAAATTTTGTAACTTAAGCCAAAACTGGAAATCATACTTTATTATTGTGATACATTTTGATATGTAACAAAATGGAAAGTTAAAATGAAAAAAAAATGAATAATAAATATTTATTACGCTGTACACTCTTAATTAATGGATAAACTTAAGTAGTTATGTTCACCTCTTTGGCTGTCTCTTATCGTATTTTTGTTATGCCTCTTACAAGGTCAATACGCACAAGTCCTGGTTCAAAAAGATAAGAAAGTAACCAATCTTTTATTTAGTTATTTTGTATGTGGAGTCTTTCATTAGCGGATACTGCCATTCATTAAATTTGATATTTCACGATAATTCAAACATGCCTAAAGAATACTAGTTGAAATGTGCATATAATAATTGAAAATGTGAATTTCTCCATGAAATCTGAACATCTGCATTTCTATATGAAATCTAAACATGAGCATTTCTATATGAAATCTGGACATTGCATTTCTATATGAAATCTGGATATGTGCTTTTCTACATGAAATCTGAATATGTGCATTTCTATATGAAATCTGGACATGTGTATTTCTATATGAAGCCTGGACATGTGCATTTCTACATGAAGTCTGAACATCTGCATTTCTATATAAAATCTGAAAATAGGTATTTCTATATGAAGTCTGAACATTCGTGTTTGAATCTGAAGTTTGAACTTGTGCATTTGGGGCATTGCTAAATTGATCTCCACAACAATTTATTTTATATTGAAATTAATAAAATACTTAAAACAGAGTTTTTTTTTCTTCTTTATGCCATTAGTCTTGTATTCAAGTATTAAAGACATGAAATGGATTCATCTAACAGAATAAAAACATTTTTTAATGAGAAAAGATGAGCTTCTAATACTTTTATATATCATTTTTTGATTTTTTGGAGAAAATATTTTCCTGTTATTTTCATGGATTCCATTCCAGCTTGAAATAAATGCTCTATGGTCTGGTCCATAAATTGCTCTTTTCAAAACCAACAAAATGGCTGAAACTGGCTGTTCCAAGCATTATGTGAAAATCACAAAGCTCCAAAATCCATCCGAACCGTTAGAGAAGTATAATGTCTTGTCTAACCCTAAAATGACTTTCACGAAAGAATTTCTAGGTCTTATTTTATTTTCTCTCTATAATATTCCTTGTTTTGTTGAATAAGTACATACTTAGAAGATTTCGTTCTTGTCAAATCTAATATTTATGGATCCTCACTTCAACAGAATATGCACAATCTTATAGTAGACTCAACCAAGAAAAATTGAAATTTTGTTAAAACTGCTTCAGTATATATAGCATAATGGGAGAGCAAAATAATATACTCATACTGAAAATTCTTCTAAATAGTCCAATGCCGATTTAAGGGCAGATAGATTGTATTATGAGGAGACTGAACACTCATATAAGATATTAGAAAAACTATATATTTACATAGATATCATTAAGAAGACAACTATTGTAGTAAACAAAACTACGCCATCTATCGTGGGAAACAAAAATTACCTCCATCTCATATAGGGGGAATTTAAATGTTTTTTTCTTCTAAGGTACACATTAAGACAGCAAAAAATAATACATATAAATTCTTCAAATCTCTACATTCCATACATTGTCCTGCGCAATAAATTATTTGAAATGAACCAATAGATAAATAGAATTCCAATGATTCAAACAATATTCAAAGTTAATTAGTAGTTAAAATTATGTTCATAAAATATACTCTATTGGGCAATATATATTCCATAAAATATATAGTGTTCCTTTTCAAGAAATTTAGAAGTATATTTTTAAAATATATCTTTAAACTTTGATACATATGAAAAATATCCATGAGATCGTTTAATGAATTATAAGGGCAGTACAGACATTTTATTACTAATATTCTTTATATTGATTATTTTAATATTTTCATAAAATGATTATCATTAGCAATCAACACAGGATAAGTCCTAATCTATTTAACTTTAAATCTTAAATTTTTAAGATCAAATCATAATTTAATTAATTTATTAATTAAAGAAACTTATAATATTACTTTAATGAATTTTGACATTTCCATTCACTGATAGCGTATTATGTGCCAATATTTTTAATCATTAATTACTTGATAATTAGTAACGTAATTAAATTTTGATTACGATCTACTGGGGTTACTGCTGGTAATTTCATTAATAACTCATTTCAAAATTAAGAAAAATAGAAAGTAGTTAAAATAAAAATAATAATTCCGTCTCATAAACTACTGTAACTCATTTTAGAAAATGGCTGTAACTTTGTATATGCTTAAAATAATATTCTAAAACTTAAAATATCGCTTTTTAGTAAATATTTTATACTTGAATTAGTTAATAAGAAATTTTAAGTAAGTACATAAATTGTTTTGAAACAAAATGGTTGTAAACGGATTCCAATACATTTGTGGACTAATGCAAAAATTGATTCAGAAATGTATGAATTTGCTTTTCCTATTTTGCACACACATACTTTAAAAGGAAAAGTTCTTCATTACTTAAA
This sequence comes from Argiope trifasciata, assembly GCA_026543055.1. Classification (NCBI taxonomy): domain Eukaryota; kingdom Metazoa; phylum Arthropoda; class Arachnida; order Araneae; family Araneidae; genus Argiope; species Argiope trifasciata. The sequence continues at coordinate 866,218 of JAPMOQ010048154.1, forward strand.
ATTTCCGGTAGAACTACAGACGTGAAGCACATCAAATTGAATTTAGTTTCAACAAATCATTCATATAAGAACACCCGGTACTAAATTTTTATTCTTTTTCGCTATGAAATAATTTAAAGTCAAATATTAAAATCTGAGAATGTGCCATTATAATCATAGTGATAGAAATCAAGAATTACAATATAATTAAAAAGACACTGCTTTAATTTTATATAAGAATAATTCTACTAGAAGTATATAACTAGATTCATACAATTTGCTTTCGTCGTAAAGAATGCTAACATAAGACAAATAAAGTCATCTACGTTAATAAAATCTTAAAATGTTTGATGGTTTAATGATACAATATTAAATATTTTTGTGATTGGCTTGATAATCGTTTTCGGAAAAAGTTTTTCAAAAAATATTCGCTTCCTTTAAGTTGTGAAATAAATTTTAATGTCAGATTATTATTCAAAATAATAAAAAGAAACGAGAATGCTTCTATTTGTATAAAAAAAAGGCTTCAAATGAAATATGTAGTCTTCTTGTAAGAATCTACCTAGAAAGAAAGGCAATGTGGATGAAAAATAATTTTTAAATGATAATAATAATTACTTAGTAGGAATTATTAATAGTAATTACCACCTTTCTTGAAAAACTTTATAGCATTGGTGAGAGATTAAATAAAACGTATAAGATTAATGGTTTCTATCATTTACTCAATGCTTTGTTAAATAAATTAATAAGACTTGCTAGTTTCGCTTTTCATGTCATGAACTAAAAATATTCCATGCACGTTTTTATACAATAGTTTGGAATTAGTACAAGAAGACAAAGAATGTTGATACTTCTGCCTAACAAAGTTTAAAAACTTAAATACATTTTTATCTTTTTCAACACACCGTTTTTTGTCTGAATTGAAGACTCGGAACATCATTATAAGTCAGAGAAGTATTTTTCGGCCATTTTTCTTCCTCATAAAAATGTACCTCTTTGCTTTTTTTAAGAATATATTTTCTTTCCAATTGTGTTTAGGAAAGATTTCTATTTTTTTGTTCTTTTCATTTCTTAACTTCCTCCGTGCAACAATTTGTCAGTTTCTCCTTCTTTTTCTTCTTATGCCCGAGAAAGGGATTTCTGCCAAGTTGCAGAAAATTTTATCTCTGGCAAGTGGTTTTAGCTTCAGGATACATCCATTTTTTATTAAATTATGTCAGACTTCATAATATTAACAAGATAACAATAAAAAAGATTCTTTTCGATGTATTAGATTTCGAGATATCTTTGAAGTTCTGTGAAAGAACGTATTTTCTGACAGTATAATTTAAGACTTTGTTTTTATTTATGAATTATATTTCTTAGAGCAAAAACATTTTTGTTCCCAATTATCTGCTTTTTTTAATGGTTCGTACACATCCCAACCTATTTTTTTGCAGCATGGAAAAAAATTTCGTGATTTACTAAGGTGAAAGAATTTTCTTTAAATAAATAAGTAATAAACTTTAGATTGCAGCCATTTGTAACGGTAGAAAAGTTTAAATTGTTTTTTAACCTAATTTAAAGCTACACGAATTTTTCTGTGTAAATGATGCCATAATCTTGAATCGTGATTAGATGGCATGTATCTGGCGTTACACTGAAAAATTGAAATTATTCCCACCCTCCTTATGTAGCCAAGGTAGCCTAAATTATCATAATCTCAACAGCACTGAAGGATAATTAAAGAAGGATTTTAATGAGAATTAAAAATTGCTATACAACACTCCTTATGAGAGGTATGTTCCGTCATAAAAGTGGAGGCGACTCGATCCATCAATCTTCATGCACCTAAGAAATAAAATTTAGAAACGGTACTAAATGCTTCTCATCTTTATATCTGCCTTTTGTTTTGATATCCACACCATACATGTGTTTGATATACTCTCTCCTATCTATACTGCTTGATAATTGCTAAGGAACAGTTACGTTTTTTAGAATAATTAAGTATAGACAATGATTGAAGAAATAAAATTAAGTACATTGTAGGGAGGATGTACATTTCTTATATTGCAAAATGGCACAGATATCGACACTTCGAAGAATTAAAAAACTTTAAAATAAGAAAGATGCTCCTTGGATAATTTCCAAACTGGTTTTTCTGCTCTACAAATCATTTGAAGAAATTTTGTTTCTTCCTTTTAACAGCATGTGAAATTACATATTGTTCTTTTATCTATTATTCCATTATTGATTAAAAACATATATTGATTGTGTTTAATTTGAATTAGAAGTCTTTAATTTAATGTTCAAGTTCACGTTGACATAGTATTTCTTAACAATTAATAGTAAACTGCTGTCAATTATCTTTTTAAATAATCTAATGTCTATTCTGTTTATTCGCGCATGAATAATCATCACAGGACCGAATTCAGGGGCCTCATACTAGAATTTGATTTAGTAAGTGATACGTCTTCTATTCGCTCGTAATCTTTCGCGTGTTTGTGACTATACTTTTTTATTTCGCCATGTAGTAAACGCAGATAAGAAAAAGAATACTTCATTTCCAGCCTCTAACAAAGGAACATAATATAGTAATTTAAATATCGTTTAGTCCAATGGATTTGAATTTCTTTTCAGCGTATTTAAAATAAAAAAAATAGCATTAAAAATTGTTGAAATTTTTTAAAAAAGAGTTGCTTGAAACAATAGTTTTCCTCAATCTATATTTTTGAATTTTAAATAATATAAAATTGTTTTGATGGCAAAACTTTTGTGAATTATTGAAAATAATTTTTCCATAATTTTTAATTCCAATAACAAAAATAAAAAAATGAATTTTTCTAATTGCACATTATATTTGCATTTAAATTTTGGCCTTAAATCAAGATTTCAGGCCAGCTAAGCAACATCTTACGGATGTCTGTTCTTTATTATTAGTAATTGTAAAGTATTTCGAGAAAGTGTTGATTTCTTAAAGTTGCATATTAATATTCTTTCACTTTTAGATCACTTACACCAACCATTGGAATAACAATAATTTCCATCTGAAAAATATTATCTTCTCAAGTCTAGTTAGCCGGTCAGAATGCCTGAGTGGCTTGAAGCTTGATACTATTTAGACTCCATTATACTTATATAATTTATTATTTATCTATATTCATCTTCTTGGTGAAAAAGAAATTAAGAAATTCAAATTGCTGGCAGCAGTTCAGTTGTGATCTCAGTTATATAAGTGAAGATAAAAATTTACTAGTTTAACTAAAAGGAATCTTTGTTTTACCAAAAGTGTTTGTTTATAAAATTAAATTTTAATTTACAAGATAAGAGGATTATCATTAATAATTTTATTAATAAAACGCATCATTTTGGTAATAATGCATAATAGTACTTACAAAGAAATTAAAAATCAGATTATTGAAGAGATGAATTTAAATTTTCATCTAGTAAAATTGTTAATACTAGTAAAACTTCTAAATCTTCCATAAGAATAAACATTTACAATGTGTAATGACAAATATCTTCAAAAAGAAAAAATATATTTTGCTAATCTCTAAATTAAAATATCCAAACTCAGAAAAAAAAATCATATAGTATTATAAATTTAATACCATGGCAAGTGAAATAATCAAAAATTTTCGAATTAGGTATGAGTTTAATAATTTTCTATGAAACGTTTCTTCCTGAACTGATAACTTTTACCTTCTTTTTTACAACAATCAGATAAGATATAAAAAATATCTACTTCCATTTCTCATAATAACAAGCTTATAAGTATATCTGGACGTCTGATCCTCGACAATAATCCCATCATTAAATCCGACTTTAATGGATTTCCACAAATGCTATTTTTATTGTCAAGTTTAAGGATTACAGAATTGCAAGTAGTCACGGAAGGAATCTAAGGGTGGGTGGAATCAAATGTTAAACCCTGGGGTTTGCTGAAAAAAAGTCTTAAATAAATGGATAAGAATTTTGAGCATGGACATTGATAAACCAATATTAGCAGAAATTTCTTTAAACAGCATTTATTTTATGATATTTCTGATCAAAAAATGAAAGATAATAATTATTTTTTTCAACCAGATAAATATATATTCACTTAATAAAATATCATTGCGTAATAGGATCATTTATAAGATTATAATAAGTTTATAATCATATAACTTCTGATATAGGGATAATAATCTCAGCATTAAACCCTGTGGTTAAAACATGTGGCTTGTTGAAAAGAAATGGATTAAGAAAAATTGATATGAATTGGTATGAGGATGGGTATTGATAAAAGGACGTTGGCAGATATTTTCAAAATTCTCGTTTGTTTTATACTTCTGATCCCAAATTTAAAATGTAATAATTATCCTATGTTACAAGTACTAATTATCCTATGCTGCCGATTACTGAAGAGAAAAAGTGAAGGTAATAGTAAATTTGTTTCAAAGATTAATCAATCGCTACATAATTTTATACGATATGAATTAGAACATGCATAAGATTGCTATAATTATTTAATTGTGTTGGATTTTATTATTAACTTGGTTTTTAATGTTACATATTTAATTATTTCAGAAATGATGCATGTTAAGTTTTCGGGCATTTTTCAAGAATTTGTAAAATGGTTTGACTTCAACTATCAACTTTTACAAATTTTTTTTTTGGGGGGGGGGGTCAAATGGGTGGCATATTATTATGGAAAAGGATTTTTTTATTATTGGCAGAGCTTTTGTCTATTAAATGTGGTTACAGAAATTGTCCTGAAGAAATCCACATGAATAAAATAATATGTTCTATTAAAAATTTAAAAAAACATTACTATTTAAAATTAAAAAAAAAGAATTAGTGGAAACTATGACAACGCCCAAACATTAATGTTGAAAGCAATGGAAACCTTTAATAATGAAGATTTTAATTTTGCCTTGTTGTTTTTTAATGAAAAAATTAACAATTTCTACATTATATGAAACATAAAAATAAATTTTATTTCTTCCTACGTTTGGAAGATTTCGTTTTTCTTCCCTTAAAATTTGTTTGTGCTTATATTTAAGACTATTTTTGTTTGTTTTAAAATCCATATTGTCTAACTAAATTCAGTACATTCACTGAAGTGCTATGAAGTAAACAAATTTTAATTTGAAAGGTTTTTTTTTTTTTTTTTTTTTTTTTTTTTTTGCAACTAAATATAAGACAAAATTGTTTTAGTCAACAGTTATAGAGATAATTACTAATAACAGTGACTTGTCAATCCTTTTATTGCTGCACTAGGTTCAACAAAAACTTTAATAAGTATTAAATGATACATTATAAACCAAAGAATCACTACACAAATATTGACTCTAAATTATGCAAAATCATCTATTTCTTGAATTTTGCTTACACAAGAATGTTACCTTTAAAATTTTTAAAACAAAATCAGTCATTGCTAAGAATCAAACAATGCACACATTAATGATTCAGGTTTTATTTAAATAATTTTATTTAAAGGATTGCATTTGTTGTTTATTTATAAATCTAGTTTGCATATAGCTGCTTCTGTTAAACAATAAAATTCAAAATATCATACTAACCAAATCATAATCCCATTGTTATGCTTTTATTCTGAAACGCTGACCTTCACACATGGCGTTATAATATGATATAAAATGGAGTGGAATCAGTTAACTGATGATATATTATATAGAATTTCAGAAAAGTAAAGGATTCCAGACTAGCAAAACAAATATTTTCAGACAGATATTAACATACATCAGTAGATAACAATGCAAGAAATATACATTGGAATTTTATATATTTAAAAAAATACTTTTTGAAACTCATATCAAAGACCATGAAAGGCATATATAAAAGATGAAAGAGTTAAAAAGACTTTTCTTCTCCAAAATATCCGTTATCTTTGCTTACATTTTTCTTATCTTCATTAAAAAAAATTTAGAAACTGCATAAGGCAAGCGTCATCTGTTTACTGTATTGATTTATGCATATGAGGAAATCTATCAAAGAAAGATGCTGAAATATTTGAATAATAGAAAAATAAAGTTAATTTTAGCTGAATATTAATATTCTAATGTCAAAAAATACAAAAAAAACCCTGAAATTTACTTCAGAAATCGAGGTAATTGCGAAACAGAAATTATATTTATAAAATATTTAAATTAGGTAATCAAAAAAAGATTTGTTTACATTTAAAGTGTTTCCATATATTGAATAGATTTTGGAAGCATTTTAAAGCGTTTCGAATTTCATATTTTATGAAGAATAATCCTTCCTATTCTTATTGAATTGAAAAATTCCTTCAAAAACACATCGTTATTTAGGTTTCAAGTGGTTTAGATTTAAATTTCTTTATAATGAATCGTTGTTAAAAACTCAAGACATTCTGTGAATTGTTTTAAACTGAGGTTTGTTTTTTCTAGAAGGTTGAATGCACTTTTTTCTGCGTAGAAAAATTGAATTTTATTCATTTTTTCCCTACTCATTTCAGCGTAAAAAGATTAGGTTCTGATTTTGGCGCCGAAAAGAGAAGTTCGATTTCCAAATGAGAGTTGGTAAGGGGCTTTCCGCTAGGCAAAATTTAGTTTTTTTAAGGTGCATCATGGCTTTTTTTTTGTCCAAAAGTTAGTAAATAATTCATCATTTACTTTATCTATTTCAATGCTTATTTATTTCAAAATCTATAGAAATATAGAGTTTAAATTTTTCGAGTGTTAATAATATCCAATTAAATAATGAGTAATTATATTATATTAAATTAAATTGTTTAGGATATAAGTTATTATTTATTTTTTCATATTATTTTGAATACCAGATGACTGGTTGCGTTTTTATGTTTAAATGTATATTTTTGAAAATCCTAAAACATATTTATTTATTGTTAAGCATTTATATTTTTCCACTTTCGAAAGTCTTTAGATACTTCTAAGAACTGCTAAATTATCAAAATCTATTGTTAGAGATTTTGACTGCTTAGCAGTTTTTTAGATTAACTAAATGCATTCTTTTATGTTATGCCATTAATATATTTTTTACATCATTGTATGTGATATCAACATTTATTTGATAACTAATTTCAGTCTATTTATATTATCTTGCAATTAATAAATTTTTATAGTATGAGTGTGAGTAATTAGAAATCAAGGAAATTCAATTGATGTAATGAAAGTAACTTCTGAATGTAGTATTTTTTTGCTTCGAATGATAATAATAAAAAATGTTATATATAAGAAGCTAATTTTTTTATAATTGTATAATTTAACATTTAAATAATGTACATATTTTTTAGCGTGTGATGAATTATATGTCAACAATTATGTTAATATATTGTTGCAAGATGAATAATTGACCACTATTTCTTTAAAATGCCAAAAAATAGGAATTAGTAAAGTCAAACTTAAGTAATCTTGTTTTATATAACTCTTATTTATAACACTAAGTAATACTTAAATAAAAAAATAAAAGCGGAAGGATATCATCATTGTTTAAAATATACATTTGAAGCGACCTTTAATTTTTGGAAAAACTCCATTTAATAATAAATTTAAACCTCTAATGAATTGCAAATAAGACTATAGCTTGTAACCAGATAGAAACTTCTAAATTTTTTTTAGTGGTACAGCATTAGAATTTAATCGTCGATTGTACTCATTATTTGCTCAGAAAATTCCGACTTCTCCGGTAGCAACCCGTCATAGATTTTGCATGGCGAATGTCTTAGAATTCCAGATCTTTTATGAGTGTGGGGGAATCTCTAGTTGTATGACAATTAATTATTCTCCATACACGACTCCATGTCTTATTTAACGACGCCAATTTATCGGTTCCCAAAAGAGTTGATACACTTTTTGCACTAAAGCCAGACAAATAAAAGATGGCTGGTTGTTTTCTTTCAAGGTATTTACTTAAAAAGAGCATATTGAATTGTTTTATCTTAAATATATAATATTATTTTCAATCTAGTTTCTGTTGTGAGAGCAGAATTAGTAAAAGCTATTCTCGAATCAATCATCACATATATTGGCTAAACAATTAGAGACCCATTTTTATATTAAAATCCTTTGGTTTTTATTCCTTGACCATTTAAAAATCAAAACTACCTTTAATATATCAATAGATTTTAAAATGATTTGCAATCAAGAATTTTCAAAGGATCATTTGAAGATTCAGATGAAGATAAAAGGAAGACCGTCCTAAGAAATATTTTCGTAAATATATTGTTATTTCAATTAACAGTACATGCGGAATCAGCATCATTACTGTTTATTTAATAAAATCAGTAAGTAATCCAAAAGTTAAAAGCTTAGAAAAATTTCAGTTCATCCGATAAATTTTAAAATTAAGCATAATAGTTCACGAGATCTGTTTAAAGTCAGTGATTCTGAAGTTTCTATAAACTTCATTGCCATTTGAAATACAGTTTATTTTTCTGCTATTAATGACTGGAATGGCACGATATTTTTTACCAGAAATTTCATGAACAGAATTATATATTATGAATTTTATTGAAGTTTCCATCTTCCACAAATGCAAAAGCATTAGAAATATTGTCTTACGATTATATTCATCAGGATTCACAAATCCTTCTCAACTAAATTTTCTTCATAACAAAATATTTTTTGCGATACTTTTCTTAATATTCTGTGCCACAATAAATATAAAACAATCTGATAATATTTGCATTCTTTAGAATAATTAAATTTTATATATAAAATTAGTATTTAAAATACTATACTGTTTTAAAGTGAAAATATCTATATACTCCTATGATCATCAAATTCAAATCTAATATTAATTTATTTTAATGAAGTTTCTACATTCTTTATTTTAAAACTAATTTAGGTTACACAATAAAGGTTTTTCCCCTTTAACTTTATAATGGATATAAAATAATTTGATAAAGCCATCATTCTTTAAAACTAATAATTTAAATTCTACAAACCAAATCATTATCTGAAATCCCTCCCCCATACCGTTTTAATATGAAATTCTTTACTTCCTAATATGATTATCACTTTAAAAACTAATATTATCTTATTCTAAATAAATTCTGACAAAGTTTATACGTTCTTCGTTTTTCAGCAAAAGTATGCTATCAATAAATTATTTTTTTCTTATTCTACTTTATAATAATTATAAAATAATTGAATGGAGTCGACACTTTTTAAGACAAGCAATTTAATCCTATAAATTAAATCATTATTTGGAATCTCGTGTTGTTTTAACATTATTATAATTAAATTTTTATTACATTGGGATCAAAATTTCAATCTGTATTTTAATAAAATTTCCCCATATTGTGCTGAAATATAATCTATCTCATACGGTTTTGTAATGGAATTTAACCAAAGTTCATTTAGCCTTTACTTTTTAGCTAAATAATGTTACAGAATTCAACTGAAATAACATATTAATATCGGCATTCAGAGAATATGCTTCATTCTGCATCACTGTACAATAATTCCCGAAGAAGAAAATACATTTATGGGGAAAAAATAAAATGTACTCCAAAAATACACGTTATTCTGCATAATATTTCTCATCTGAACTCTCTCGTCATTGCAATGTAATGCCAGTAGAAGATATTTTTATTAAAAACAAACATCCGATTTTGCATAATATTTGAACACCTTCTCCCTGAGTAAAAAAATATGCAGATGATAATAATAATAATTATTTTTTGTAATCTGAATTCTGCATCGAAGTACTGAGTTTCAATAAAATATATTAGCGTCATAAGGATGCCATATATCTACAGTAGACATAATACAATTTATTAAAAAAACATTTTTTCACGAATACATATAATTCAATTCCCTTATTTTACATAAAATAATTTTGATTCTCCGTAGAGCTAGACTTATCACTCCAAGACATTTTATTATGGCCCCTATTCACTCGGAAGTTGACAAGGGTAAGATTTATTGCGGAGGAGTGCTCCAGAGAGAGGGAGGCAGAGCTTTTGGGAGAAACTATCGACTTGTTCCCCTTGTTAAATTGATGTTCCCAACAAGAAACTAAGGAAACACACTGGCCATAAATTAAATCTTATTTTCTGCTGTCTTCTCCAATGAAGCCACCATCCCCCAAAACAATGCACCGAAAGTTTTCTTTCTGCTTTATGAGTTCTTATAGATATATGTTTTATGTTTTCAGTATTATTTTGTTTTATTTCCAACTCACCCGTCTTTATTACTACAGTTTCAAAATATCTTTAACACAGAACCATTTGTTCTCCTTCATTGGCTTCGGCTTGATAACTAATAGAAAAAAAAGTAAAAGGGCAGAGCTGGAATACCTTGAACAATGCTTGCCCACCCTTCTTGAAAATGCAATGTGTTGTTTCAGGAAAAACTCACTGGCTCTGGTTTCAGCGGGATTCGTGTTTTTTTACGTCGCCAAATGTAATTGATGAATGAGAGAGAAAACGGAGAAAAATTATTTTAGCTTACTGTTGTTGCTGACTTATATAAATTGCCCCATTTAATCGTAAAGTAAGAGAGAAAAAATGGTGATAATTTTGAAAAATAGCGGTAGCATGCTTTCAAAAATGGCATTAAGCGCTTCTAGATTAAGAGAGCAGGTCTCAGGATGTTAGAAAATTGTTATTAAATTATTTGTTTTGGGGAACTGCATAGTGTTACTTTTAACCCAAAGTGATGTTTTTATTTTGAGTTAATTTTATTTATAAACCTGAGTGTATCAAAACCAATAGTTTTAATAGCTCATTTTCTTGACCATAACGTTTACTGTGTGAAATATTAATTTGTTACATTTTCCTGGTAATATTTTGCAATTTTACAATCAGTTACAAATCCATTCTACGAAAAGTATCGCATATAAATTTGCATGAATTATGAAATATATATGCATATTATTTTTAACATAGGCTGGGTAAAAAATGTAAAAGACTATATTTTTTATAAAAAAATAAGAATTTTTTATATTTTTAATGCCATTATTTTTTAGATTATTCACCGAAAAAAATATTAGTATCATTACCAAGCTACTTAAAAATGAAGTGCAAATGATAATGAAAATAGTTTCTTTCATTTGTAACCGTGTCAAAAAGTGAAAGAACAATTATAAAAAGAATAAAATATAAGTGGGTTTAGTAAAGAATACTCTTTACATTAGCTTTTATGATTTTGAATATTCTGTTTGGAAGTGAATGAAACAAAGATTGGATTTCTGTTTGGCAAAAACTATCCCATGATGTATTTCATGCCACTCAGATCTCAGATAACTAGTCAAATTGCTCCTCACCAGAGTCTATTTGATAAACAAGCAATGTCCATATATTTTCTTTCGTATTAAGATCATGGCTTTTAGCTGGCCATGATAAAACCTGCACATTTTTTCCTGTGAATCAGTTTTTAACTCCACTTACAGTATGAACTGATTCCCCATCTTGTTCATCATCTCCACTGATTTCTTCCTAATTCGGAGAAGTAAGGAAGAAGTTCAGAATTTAGAACATGAATGCTGTTTTATGTTTCTACCTATAACTGAGAACGACTAAACTTGTTCTTTCTTCATAATAAACTGCTAACCGGACCATCAAAACCATAAAATTTCCTCCTTCGATTTGTATTGTTGCATAATATGGTTCTACATTCTTCAGACAATGCCAGTAGTATTGATAACAGTCTTGGCCATCTAAGTTGAACTTTTTTCATCTGAAAATGTCTCCAAAATTCATTCTGGGGTTCATGACATGCATTCCTTAGCCCAAGAAAAATTATAAATAATCGGTGTTTTTTCCACTTTGGATTAGGCTTTCGCTTTTTTTAAACTAGTCTTTTGGACTTACGGATTCATTTGTATATTCTTTGCTAGTACACATGAATAAGTCTTGTTTAATTTCAAGCTTTTGCAATACTTCCACAACTATTTTTAAGCTCATGAGAAAGGTTTCTTTCACACGAAATGTTAACATTTGAAGCATACAATCTTCTTTCTTATTCCGATTCAGTTTAAATTTTTTAATAAAATTAGAAATTATAATGAGGCTAACGTGCAGTATACGAAGGATCTCTCTAATACCTTTGCTTTCCTTCTTATAAGCAACAACATGACCTTTTTGAAACACTTTTAAAGGTATACTTCTAGGCATTTTGAAATTAAAGCATATGTGAAAATTTCAAAAAAAAAAAAAAACTGAGGAAAAATAGCTTTAAAAACGTATATACTCTTTCTTCTTCTCGTAAAGATTCAAACAAATAAAAATATTGTAGATGTCCTTCTACTTTTTTACACACGGTAAATCTTGTGTTCCTTTTTTTCATTACAAATAGCGGTAATTATTTCATTTTTACATGAAAATAAAGAAAACCTACATAAAGATAAATTATCCTGGTTAAAATATAAAAGAAAATTTACGAAAAACAACTGTCCTACTGTTTTTACAGTTTTATATACACATTATATTTAAAAGCAACTTATTTGATACAAGATGCAATACAATTTTACAATGATTAAAAATATCTTTAAAATATTGGTATTATATTGTAAATTATAGATTTCTTTTTAGAAGATTTTGACACACTATACTTAATGTTTAAATTTTGCTGATTTAGATTCATATTAATTTAATTAATTTTGTGAGAATTTTTTACCATTAAGAAAAAGTACATATATTTCGGCTTCAATCATTTTTTCAATGAAAAGTAGCTTACTTTTTTTTTGCGAAGAAAAGAACGTTGAATTTTGATGAAGTTATTCTGCATTTTTGCAATAAATGTTAAAGCTGTAAATAGGAATATGCAATATTTTTATTAAGTTTATCTTTAAAAATTACATATAGCTATTTCTTTTAATTTTCGGTTTCTTAGGGATGTTTTTGTTGTAATTCACTTTTAAATTTCTTTTTTCAGGAAAGAATGAATGCTGAATTTTATTTAATTTTAAACTTAAATAAGAAACTAAAGATTTTCAGAGCAAAATATTTTATTAAAAAGAAGATTTCTTCAGTTATTTTATAGTTCAGCCATTTATGTGAAAGAAATTAATAAATTTGAATTTAAATATTTGTTTATGAGTAGTTAAGTTGAATAAAAGTTTTGAAAAAATAATTTTTCTAGAATATATATGTTTTACATTTTTACATGCTTACTTTAATTTTTTGAAGTTTGTTTTAATGACATCCAATTAAATAGAAATGTTTTAAAATTGTAATTTAAGGATTTCGCTTTCGCTAAAATTCAAAATGCTTCATAATTTAAGAGAAAGTGTATACTTTGCTTATACAAGCATTTGATATAATTTTATGCACTCCTTAAAGTTATTTTGATAAAATATTTATGATTTACTAATTTCCGAATTGACTTGAATATTCAATTTACATATACGGATATTTAAATTCGAAAATAAATTAAAACGAATCTTTTTTTATACAAACATTTTCAAGAAATTTTAGCTTTGAATATATTGATGAATACTTGATTAACTAATTTTTTTATATCATCTTTTAATAAAAACAATTTACCTTTTCCAATTTCATATATAAGGTCTAAAGTAATGAAATTTTGCTTGGAAAAAGAAAAAAAAAAACTAAATTTATCTATAGATTTATTTTTAAAATACACCAAATTTTCAATGAAATTAGGTATTCAAATTTTTAGAACAAACTATAATAAAAAGCCAAAAGATTGTGATTAAGAATATAATTTTATGGAAATAGCATAAATTTAATGATAATTATTTTAACATATGTTTCTCTTAACATTCAGCAAAAAGTTTCAAATTAAAATTTCTAGTCTACAAGTTTTCAGTTTCAAGTATATTATAAATTGCGAGAAAGTAATCTATTCGAGAGAAACATATTCATTTTCTGAAATTCAACCAAAGAGGATGAAAATCCACAAATGTTATTTAACATTAACTAAAATATTTATAAACTGAATATTTGAGAATTAATTGATGCAGAAAAGTCTATTTGTTTAATGATTCCTATTTTCATAACGAAGTTCCTAGAAATTTCCACACAATTTTTTATTACTTTCCTCAAATTAATTACATGACTATGAGAATATTTAATTATTGTCATTTTTCTTCATCCTCAAGAACTGATGTACATTTTTGAATAACCTCATCTCATAATTAAAGATGATTTTTTTTTCCTTCCTGGAACATAAGACGTGTATTACCTTCATAAATCACGTAAAACTAGTTTGTCGTACATGTATATTTCTCATGGCAGATTCCTTCTCTCGGTAAATCAATTACCTCATTAATTTCGATCGAGTACACCTGGTTTTATTGACAGAATTTCTCATTAAAGTTTTCACTGCCTACTAAAGCAGATGGACTCTCACGTTTAAAACAGATACAGTGCTGCCCTCTCACAAGAATACAATAATAAAAAAAATTATGGTTTTGTTTTGTGATTTTCATTTATCAAATATTTTTCTGATGATATTGATTTAATATTTTTGTTCGTTTTTATTTAAAATATAATTTGAGTTATTAGTGGTGATTTGATTGCCCGTTAAATACCAGATAAAATTGATAAGATTGTTTTAATGAATTCGACTCATGCAAAAATATTATTAAAAATAAAATAAAAAAATATTTTTATTGTATAAAAAACACTAAGATATTTATTTTTAAAGACAGATTTTTCTGTTAATAATTATATACAAAAGACAAGCAATTTTTT
>JAPMOQ010048154.1:880922-946814 GCA_026543055.1 Argiope trifasciata
TAAACAAGAAATAATAGTTTATATTTCATGTAAAATACTTCATTATCTACTTTTTTATTTACTGTAGTCAAGAATTTTTTTAAAAATAATTCCATGAGTATGCAATTGAAACCATTTGATTTCTGAATCTGCTTTTATACCAAAGGATTAACTAATTTAATTAGTGTATATCCTCATTCAGAATTTATAATCGAAATTTAATCAGGAATATTGAAATCCGGATAGATATTTTTTTTTTATTACTGGCCCACTAAACATTTTTGGGATAATGTTGCATTAAGATAAGACTTCACTAGTTAAGTTCATTCACACGATAAACAAAACAAAAGCAAATTTATAGAAATCTTAATGTTGTATATTTCAATGTGCTACTTCATATTTAAATATATTTTACATAATTCTATAGTTGTAAAAATAATTGTAGGATAAAAAGAAACTTCTTTTGATTTCATAAGTTTTTTTTATGAAACCTAATTACAAAAATTTCATAAAATATAACATTTAATTATTAATAACACGTCAATTATTAAATACGACATAAAAAACTGTATCTAAAATAATTGCCTATGAAAAAGAAAATGCTGATTTTAATCAGATAAGTTTTTAAGCAAATGGATGCGTTAATATGCTTTCTTATTTTATTATTGAATTAATTTTAAACAACTTAATCTATCGTCTTAAATACTTTAGCAAATTATATTCATAATAATACTTTGAATATAAATTTCAAATTTTGACAGTGAAAAAATAATGCAATGCTTTGGATTTTCACCAAGCATGTTCTTCATACCATTTCCCATTTACACGTGACATTTCACTCATGACACAATACGCTTCTCGACAGTTGACGAGTTTCACTGTGGAAGCTATGAAAGTCAAAAACATCTAAATGGTTTCCCTTTAAAAACAGATTTTCTTGACTAGTGAGATGTAAAAGTAAACCTTACGTTATTCTAAAACTGAATATATGTATTACTACACTATCACGACTATTTTTATTTGCATTTATTATAATTCATATTATTTATGGATTTTTATTATTATTATATGTAATAAGGTTTATATAACCATTTTCATTTGCATTCTATTACGATTCATATTATTTTCGGATTCCAGGTATTATTATACAGAATAAGGCTCGTTGTAATATAACTATTTTTAGTTGTATTTATTTAGATTAATATTAGTTTTAGATTCTAAGTATTAAATAAAATGCAGCCAACTCATTTCTTCCTACAGTATTCTGTAGAAATAAAAGTTTAAATTTGTACCATGACTTTAAACATACTTTATATTCCAAAATAATAATTTTAAAATATTTTATCATTTGTTAAACTTGACGGAACAGAAAATTAGTACTTATCTAAAACAAAAATGGCACAAATCGATTCTCAGAACTCTTATTTAAATCAAATGGAAAAATTTTTATAGTATTTTTTTCTCTGATATTATAAATTGATAATTCTGTCAAAGTTTATTTAGGAAAAAGAACCAAGCAAAATTTATAATATATTAATTCAGATAGGAATTGAATTCAATTTCCTGAAATATAATCATCAATGAGCCCTTTCTTATCTATAATATGCTAAAATCAGAATAACCATTATCCTGACAGCAGGAACAGAAGTTGGATAATTTATTAGTTGAATCCAACAAATGATAGACTTTTTTTTCACTGATAAACCAAAACGATAAAAAGTTGTAACCTTTGACTTCGATCTACCTTATGGCTTATAATAAAAGATCCGATTCGATTTTGGAACACATTTCCTGTGCTCATTAATGATAACATCATGAATAAAAAGTAGAGAAAAAGAGTACGTGGAAGGTGAAAACGAAAAATAATTCCATATTTCCATTTCTCTTCAAACGTGCTCATCATTACGTTTCAAATCTAACACGTGACTTTTCACTGATGGCGTCGTGTCCTTCCGAGTGGCCTAGCCCAAGCTGTGAACGTTGAATACAGAACGAAAAACGAGTCTGTAATATCCCAGGGAGACGAAACCTGTCCCAGTCAGATAAAAGCCGTAATGATCTGTTTTTCTCGTTGGAGATTCGATATCTTTAATGGATTTTTGCCGCTAATGGGCCATGGAGGAGGATCTCCACTGAGTCTCCCACCAATTATATCCGGAAACGAAGGTGACAAAATAAAATATTATGGAAATAAGATTGGTCTCGTCGTTATCGTCCACCGGGGTCTCAAAAATAAATGACCAGGTGTTATTCTGAGTCTCTGCTGACGATCTTAATTTTATTTCTGCTTTATTTTCCAGTGTCAGGTGTTAGCTTTAAACTTCGTTAGTAAGATTCGGGTAAAAATATATTTACTTTTTTTTTGCAATTTGATAATGCTCATGAAATAAAGAAAAATGTATACTCACGTATTTTTAAATGCATATATCTTATGTTGAAGTTTATATTATAAAGTAAATCAACACCATTACAGATCATTATTCTGATAAATGTTCTATATTAAACAAGAATGGTTTGGCATTCAGGTATAACAGCATGCTGCATAATTCGTGCAGAATTTTGCAATATTATTCAGTATTTAACAATATTACAAAACATTGCGAATACTGCACAGTAATCTATAATATAGTGAGGTATATGTATGCAGTATATAATATATTGAGATTGTGCAATATATAAAATGTTCCGATATTGCATAAATAATAACGGGCAATATATAAAATAATGCAAATATTATAAAATATCCTATAATATTTGTATTAGTCATATAAACTCTATTTCGCTGCATCTCAATCCGGTACGAAACATTGTATTTCCCCTTTGTATGCTTCAAAACTTTACCTCAAAAAGAATGCCGTATTGCCATGTAATCACAATCTTGAAGTATGATTTTATAGTAACTGTACAATAAACTGTACAATAACTGTACAATTTTGCAATGTTTCTGTGCTTCTGCGGTCATGGAACAGCAAAGAATATTAGAAACAAGTTATTGATTTTGTAAAAAAAAAGCAGAGGAAAGGCATTCAGTATATTCTTCACTGTGTGCTTAATTCATGACTTTATTAATTATTGATATGCTTGTGCAGCGATGCAATGACTGCAGGTTGAAAATTGTTAATGTTCAAATAATTCCAAATTCGAACAGTTCCAAATAAAAAGAGGAATTTAAAAAATATTTTTTAAAGTTAGCTATTAACCCTATCGTCAATTCTCTTCGAATATGATATGTTTATTGTACAGTTACTATAGAATCATACTTCAAGATTGTGATTACATGGCAATACGGCATTCTTTTTGAGGTAAAGTTTTGAAGCATAAAAAGGGGAAATACAATGTTTCGTACCGGATTAAGATGCAGTAAAATACAGTTTATATGACTAATACAAATTAAAATAATTGTAGGATGAAAAATACATTTTTTTAAAGAATTTTCATTATAATATATAAATATCAGTACTCAATGTAAAAGAAGACAGTGTAATTTTTTGAAATTTAAATTGCTCATCTGTACAATAAATCAAGGGAGTAGATGAGAAGAGAGGATAAAATATCATTCCTACTTTTAATATTTTATTCCAAATTTAAATATAGAAAGCACTATTTAACTTGTATTCAGTTGGCCTGCTTTATTGCTTTTGATTCGTTTCTGGATAATCGTTGTACAGGATTACATGATATCATGATTTTTTGACATTTTACAAAGATTCATTGGAATTTATTTATAATCTATATAAATAAAAATGAATGTTTGTCTGTATGTTTCTTATGCGCTGCTAGTCGCTTATCCGATTGCGATAAAACTTTGAATACTAATTACTTGCACTTATGGGATGGTTATAAACATAAAAAAATTTATCTAATACATAAAAATATTTTCGAATCTATTTATTGCATCTATTTACCAAGAATTATTGTCAAAATAACTCACCAAGGACACATAAAAGATTCAGTAACGATACTAAATTGAAGATAGAAGTTAATATTTCGAAGCTATTCTATAGTAAATGCTATGTAGGTCGTTCTCTGAGGTAACGACTTTATTAGAGAGCATGCAAGAAAGTTTTAAGGGAACCACTTCAATAGAATTGAAAATTTAATTAAAATTTTAATGGAATTTTATCGTTTTTTTTGCAGTGTCTTCCAGAAATATTAGAGTTAAAATTTTTTTTGCATCATTTAACTTTAAAAAAATTATTAACTGAACTACATCAACAATTTATGGCATAAATATATGTTCTGTAATATTATGGTTTAAATAAATTTTCTATAATATTAGGGTATAAATATATTTTCTGCAATATTATGGTATAAATATATCAATTAAAAACATATTTTAACCACATTTTTTAACACCAATCTTGAGAATTATGCAAGAATATCAAACGAATCACAAAAGATACAAAAAATAGTTTCTTCGCTTACAATTCTCAAAGAACATCAAGCATTACAATTCTAAAAGAATACATAAACCGATTATATAAAAATGAATTGTTATTTGATCGTACTTTATTGCTTACACCAGCATACAAGTTATAGGCCGAGTATAGTTTTCATATCTATGATATAAAAATAAAATTCTGTTTGTCCATATTCTATGCGCTGCCGTACTGTTCAGCCGATTGCAATGAAACAAAGTAAAACCTAATCCTTGCACTTCCACGAAGTATAATTGGCAAAAGTCAAACAGCACAGCCCATCGGAATTAATCGCACATATATCAATAAATATCATTTTTTTTATCATTCCTAACCAAGCAAGACAGATATTTTAAATTTTAAGCGATATTTTCAAAATTATTTATTCTGCTGCACTCCGAGTACCAGTTAATGATACATAAAAAGTTCTCAAATCTGGGTATTTAATTAACTTGTTTGGTTTATTGTAAATAAAAAAGCAATAATCCAAGCAAATATCGTAATCTAGAAGTTGTATGTATGATCGCTCTAGCAGAAAACAGCATAGTTTCTACGAATTTAAAAACCATGTTCTGGACGTAAACCAGTTAAACTAAGCATGAAATTACTGGTGGTACCAAGAGTAAGTAACTAAAATAAATTCAATTGATCATACCGCAATGAATTACTTTGTTTTTGAGTGAAAAAGATATAGAATTCTTACTCTGAAATTTATCCCTATTATCACGATACTCTGTAATTTCTCAATGATATCTGAACTAAATTTTGAAGCATTAAGACTATAATAACAGATCTGACTTCTTTATCTAACATCTTATAACTGTTCCTTCCAATCAACGATTTTATATTTCATGTTGATAGTCAACTAGACATTTTTAACGCATGTATCATTAACTTCCATGTATTCTAATTAAATGTGGTACATTGCTCCCATAGGCATTTCTGCATTCTTTTACATCAAGAAATGTTGTTACTGGTATGAATTTGCATTTAATATCAAAATAAAAATGAAAAAATATTTTTAAAAAAAATTTGTCTGTTATTCAGATTTAAAATTTATTTTAAAGTGCTCCAATGATACATTTTAAGGATACATAAGACTGAATTTAAAAAACGATCTCAATGTATTTTATTTTGCACTTTTTTAAACGAAAAAATAATAATGCATTTTTCTAATTCCTTTGATATCTGATCTTGTTAAAACCAAAATAGTGAATTGGCCGACTGAAGTTAGATGACGGGAATATAAAAATGGAAACTACTCTAATGGCACAACTAAAAGAAAGATTTTATCATCACTGTGTCTTTGCCAATTTTAATAATAAGAACAGTAGTGTAATAAATCAAACTGATGTTATTTTTTTAAGGAAAAATGATTGATTACTTTGCATCTTCAAAAAAAAACAAAACAGTGCATGCTTTTTTGTAATATTAATTCTGTAGTTAACTGGTAAACAGAATAATATAGGTTCACCATGTAGGAAAAAATGTAAATTTGATATAAATATGCTGGGAGTCACTGAATTATTCTGGAAGATGGAAAACAGAAAATTTGATATAAAAATGAAAATAAAATATGTATATATTAGGAAAACATTAGTGTATCTGATACAATTTTAAATGTTAACAAATATATTTCTTCATGATTTAGTGAGGAAAAGCTAAAAATTACTGTTTTTCTTGAGACAGGTAAGATTTCTTTTATAATTTTAAGCGATATCGAACGTTTTAAAGCATGTAAAACAAAAAAAATCCATTATATCGAAAAAAAAATTTTAATTTGGATGAATTGAATATTAATAATTTCAGAAAATTATCTTTTTACTCGTGTTTTGAAGTTTTTGTATTTTTTATAATTGCATCACACATTTATTATGCTGACATTTTCACTGGGTATATTATGCATTCGTTTTTACAGGATATCAAGTTATTTTTAATGAATATGCCTTATTTCGCTTATTATTGCTTTTTAAAACGTTTTTAATGTGTTTTTTTCTGTAATTTGAAAAATATGTTTACTGGCAACAAAACATATCTATCAGGTTATATCTTACCTAGGATTAGACACTAAAAATGAAACACAAATATGCAAACTAATTTACACACAGAAATAAAATTTATTTTAAAACTGTATAAAGGGTTTTGAAAATAATGAACTAAATTAATCGATTAACAATCTTTTGAATTGCAATTTCGCTCATAATATTTAACTTTGTTTGAACCATGAATAAGTAATTATGATTATATTGTTCCTTAATTAATTTAAATATCATTAGTAATTATTGGAATGCTGAATCGGTTCTCGATGTGTTTTTTTTTGTGAAACTAATCGCTTTGTTTTTTTAAAAAAAATCTTTAAAAGGCATGTAACTGAAAGTATTGTCCATTACTAGTCACTACTTCTCACCATCTTTCTGGTATCATTTGAATTCCACGTCGGAAAAACGACACGTCTTTTGAGACTAATCCAATTTTTGGCATCTTCACAAGAACAGAAGAGCTGCTCATCAACTGGAACAAGTGGTAGTTGGAAGGGACAATGTCTGACGAATACAGAAGGTGGGATAGAATTTAACACTAGCTTTTCCACGTTGGTTTCTACTGGTTTTGCAGCATATAACCAAACTTACTCATGCTGCAAAATGACCTTATCATGTCTCTGTTCGTATAGCTGCCGTTTTTCTTTCAATGCTTGGCATTATCATTCTAATTGTAGTCTGGAACTGTCTCCCATGATGTTTTCATTTGATTTCAGCACCTCAATAAATTATTCCCAGCATATCTAATGAAATTCAGAGCAGGTGAGTGGAACCAAGAACATTTGGCTTTGCTGAAGATGTTGATACGTGAACGGTTTTACTCCAAGCTTTTTCATCGTTAGTTACGATACGATGTTGAAATCGTTATCTTTTCTACTGTTGAAACAGTCGTTCACATGTGAAAAGACGCCGTTCGACGTCTATCTGTTTCAACTTTTACGGCAACCAATGATCTTGCTTTTGAATCTTTCCTAATGCTTTCAAAAGTTTTGAAACTGTTGTCGATCACCTTCTAATGATTCTGCAAAGTAACTAGCACTTGAAATTTGTCTTTGTTATGTAATGTTTTAAACTTTCGTTTTAAAACTTTTTCGGTTAGCCAGAGCGTTTTTTAACTTCAAGATCAAAATTGTTACTTTTTAAGCATCTAAATCAGTCTACAAGTTGTTCACACAGAGCATGGCGGTCGTAAGTCTCACCAAGAATTATGCGAGCTTTAACTGTGGATTTTTAAAAAATAAAATAGTGTAGTAGCATTCCCTGTAAATACTCTTTTTTTGGCATGATATTTGATATATTTCATGCAATGAAAAATAACGTTATTTGCACTTCCACAATATAACTTACACATAATTCCAAGCTTCTTATATTACTTGTAAACAGATGTGCCGTTGTCATAAACTAACGCAATCAGTTCCGGTAGCGTCGTTTTTTGGTAAACAGCGAGAACTTTCAATTCTACCTAATTAGTTAAAATGTCATTAGTAATTATTGTTTAATCTATAAAAGGGTCATTAGTAATTAGTTTAAATATGATTCCTTTTTTTAATTCAAGACTGTTTTAAATTTATGATTTGTTAATATAGGAATAGCTAATGGATGTTAATGATAAATAAACATGATTTCAAAGGTAGTAGACACAGATTATGTTCTCTGGCAACAAGCTGTATCTATCAAGTTAAATCTGACAACTATTTATTAATATATTATATTTTGTTAAAAAGGATACTTAAAGTTAACGATAAGATTACACGGTAAAGATGGAACACAAATACGCAAACTAGTTTACTCGCAGAAATCTAATTTACTTTGAAACTGTATCAAGAGTTTTTAAAATTTACGAAAAACATACGAAAAAATAATTTTTGCTCATAAATTATAACTTCGTTTGAATTTTGAATAAATTATAATGACAATATCATTTCTCAATTAGTTTAAATGTTATTAGTAATTAGTTTAAATTTAATGCAATCTTTGAATTCACAATTTTTTTACAACAATTAAATGTTGCTGTAGGAATATTTGACGAATGTTATTGATAAAGAAATGCTATTTTAAGTGCATCAGGCAAAATAGATCGCAATAAACTGATAATATTTCAAATGCAATGTTGAAGTTTAAGATATTTTATAAAAAAATTATTTTTGTTTCTTCTGAAAATTGTCTTGATATTTTTATACTGTAAATTACATTATTCGCAAATAATGTCAAAAGTCTGTTCTTGTCGTAAAATATGAATAATAATATCTTTTGAAGTACAAAAGAATAAATTACCATAAGAAAAGGAGATACATATATGTGATGAAACATATTTTATTTATATTTTAATTTATTCATACCTATACATTCTTTGTTTCTAAAACTATTTGCTCTTAAATTGGTTCGACAGCTGCTTCAGGCAACAAAATTTTGAAGTTAGACTGAAATATTAACGAGAAGATCAAAAAATGATTCAAATTACTTTCGGTTATGCATATTTTTCAGCAAAATTGCTAATAAGATGAATAAAATAAACTTGATAATTTTGAAATAAGTAATAATCATATATAAGCACAAGCGATGACTTAACAGTAGAACTTACGAAAGAAAATCGTTTTGTTAAGATAATTCATTTACATAATATCAATTTAATATTAGGTAATTGTACCATAAAAATTACGCACACAGATTCGACTATCCTTCTGAAAAATCAACATTTCGAAACTCTAAGAGTGATTTAATTTCTTGATTATTTGAAAATAAATTTTGAATTACTATATTTTTATTTATTCATTTTAAATTTCCTGGGAACTCTAATATTCACTTGACTGTAAATAGACAGTAAAATATCATCTATTTAAAAAAAAAATATTTCATAAAAATGTTCTTATCCGTTTTCTGAAATTACACTTCCAAGGGCAAGATTCTATTCCTAGTCTTAGAAATTATATAAATAAGTAAAAATATTACATTAATAGCTATATAAATATAAATATTATATTAATAGCTATATAAATATAATTACATTAATAGCTATATAAATATAATTATTGCATTAATAGCTATATAAATATTAATAATCATACATTTAGTTAAAAGATTGAAAATCTTTTAAGAAATTATGAAGTATACTATCGCTGACAAAATAAGTTTATATTCAAAGAAATGCATAAATATTAAATTCTTATCTTTAATTCTGAATCATATTCAATACATTGAAAACCCCGCATAAAATTATTGATAGAAATATTCCGCATATGACCACTTATGAAAAGTTTATTTATATTTTATGTTTATTCCAATTTTTTGAGATTTCATAGAGAAAAATTGAATTTATTTAAACCTTGGATTAGGATTTGTTAAAAGAATGAACAGACAATATAATTTTTAATTAGAAATTAGGGAATAATTATTTTAGCTCCTGTATTAATTTAAATTTAAATTCTTTATTGAATCTAAACCTCATAAGGTTATATCTGCTTTGTCATGATGAAGACAATGACTGAGATGATTAATCGGTTCTTCAACGGATTTTGTTGTAAAAAGAATTTCAAAGCATGTCATTTCAAAAGTACTAGAAATACTTCAAAATTATTGGAAAAGTACTTTAATTTCAAGAAAGAGAGTTAAGACTATTTATTATTTTAGAGACAAATTCCAAAATCTCTTTACTAACGACTTTACACCATTTGTAGAAATTATAAACTTACCAACCTTTTCAACAATTATGTACAAAATTAATAATAAAATTTTTGGTACAATTAAGCAAATACAGGTATTATTTATTTTCATTTAGTTAAAAGTAATTAATTAAATGGACTTAGTAATCCTTTTGCATGAAAAATAACTTAATGAATGAATTTTTGTTTACATTTTATGCCCTCCCGTACCTTACATCTGATTGCTAAAATATTTAGCAAATTTTGACAAGGAAATTATTATTATTCTTTCTATCATTCCTAGTAAAACAAGATAGATATTTCCATTATTACTTGTAAGTAGCTATAACACGCGACTCTGTTCGCGTGGGAATTTTGATGTATATGTACGAAAATCTATCAACTATTCACAAATAAAAAAAAATTAAATCTAACCTAAAAACAATACATTTAAAAGTATAAGCATATACGTAAAATATATAACATAAATACAATTTAATAAAAAAAAACACATACAACTAACGTAAAAAATAATTATTTATATGTTATACCCTTGGTAAAACAAAACAGCAAATCAAGTATGGTCGAATCTATTTTATTTATTGATCGAGATGGAGATAGCAACAACAGAATTATACACATAATTTTTAAACTTATAATTCAAATTAAAACACAGTTGCCATCACGCGGAAACACAGTTGATGTCATGACTATCAAGCGCGAAATTTACAGACGTCTGCATCCGAAGCTGGGATTGTCAATCTTAACGCTCATTGGTTATTAAGCAATAAGATTAAGATGGTTGTTTATGGACGAGAGACAAATGTTTATTTCAATACTGTTTAAAAAAAATGCGCGTTATGTAATTTGCGTGTGTTATCCATTTCACATTAGTAAGATCAAAGACAAAAACAGAAATGGTCAATGGCTACTCTTTTTTTTAAGCCTATATGAATTGCTTGCCAACCTTCTATGATTGCCGAGCTTCAAGAGACGTCATATCAGCAGCCAATCAGAGTTAGGCATGGAATCACTCCCCGCTTCTGAAACAGGCGCTTCACGAACTTTCAACGTCAGTGGGCGTAACGCACATGTCTGACTTTCCTAGACAGTTACAGTAATGCAATGCAAATTAGAAATTTCCTATTTCCTTTATTCTGTTTTCTTTTAATTTAAAAGTACTTCAGAATGAATCCGAAAGATCAATTAATTAACAACGTTTGATTTTAAACACATCAAATACAAAGAAAATTACTAGAATCGTCTGAAATAATCGGTCGAAATTCTTCTAACCTTAACCTCAACTTTGTTGGGAAAAAAATCTGGAACCTCACGTATCTTTGGCGTTATTTGGCCTTAGCTTTTTGACTCAAAAGTTAGTTTTTAATTAATAAAAATTAACTAGAAAAAAAGTAGCATATGTTCAATCCCTGACAATAATCTATCTTTTTACTAAATTTCATCCAATTCTGTTCTGCCGTTCTGACGTGATGGAGTAACAAATATCCCTCCAAACATCCACATTTATATATTAGTATAGACGTGGTAACAACGTGCCTAATACCAGCAACATAGTAAATAAAATTCGTGAAACTAAACGCTAAAAGTTTAAAATAAACGAGAAAGACAAAACTTTTTTTTTTCTATTTTCATCTCTGTGCTTTAATATATTTAGAAATAATTAATCCACATTTTAATTAATTTCCTTTCTTATTTATACATTAAAAAAATTGCAGACTTTAAAACATAATCTAAAATAGATTTTGCATAAATAAATATTTGTAAAAAAAACGCTAACCTTTATACATTTAAGAGTTTAATAGTGCTTTTACAAAGTATAATACAGTGAAAAATTGTTCTTGGAATATATTTTGAAACAAGTACATAAAATTTTTATAGAGATAATATGTTCTAAAATTAACTGATTATATTTCAAATTAGAGAACAGTAAGAAGAGTTCCAGATGGAGCAAAACGGGGCAACGTTAGGGCCTCGAGATTAAAAATACCTTAAGTAGAAGCTCTCCAAACCTTTAAACATGATTGATGCATTTTGGAATGCATAAATATTCATGATCCATAAACTTGTGCAAAATAAATTGCTTTAGAAATAGCGAAAAAAATCCTATTTATGCTAAGCTCCGAAGCAGGAAGTAAGATAACGTAAATATAATACGTGCGCTAAACTCTTTTAACTGTTAAAAATTTCAGTTTTCAGCAGATGTGTAGAGAATCCATTTTTGCTGTCAAACGATGGGGGATGACTTTAAAGAAGAAGCGTAGAGCTTAGCAGTAAGTGACAGAGTTTTGAAAGTCAAAGAACTCGTCGCCTTTGTTCATAGAGAAAAGAGGCAACAGCTTGAAAGATGTGTGGTTTAACCTGATTTTAAATATTAACTCAAACTGTCAAATCTGCTTAAAATGTATCTGTTTAGGCAAATCTCTGAATGCATGGAAAATATGAAAATTCGTTGTGATAAGTTAACTGAATTGGAAAGTATTCGCTCTATGTTAAAATAAATGTAATCGAATGATAAATACCTGAAAGCAGAAATTAAGGGGACAATGGACTCTATATGGCATTTTTGTGAATTATTCACTTAGGGTTATGGCATTTTTATTCTTATATATTAAAATATAAGTAAAATTTCTTATAAAAACTTTAAAAAAATTTCTTAGAAACAATTAAAATACACATAATATTTGAAAATTGCTAAGTATTCAAGGCGATTTAATTTTTGTTGTTTTCTTTTATTTTTTATTACCCAATATTAAATTACATAGAACAAAATTATGAATAATATTGAAATAATTTTCCAATGAAATTATTTTTTATAAATATTTTTCTATCTACTTATTGAATTTTCAGAGGAGTTTTATGCTCTTCTGAACTAAATTTGACTTTTAACTATCTAAAATATACATAATAATAATAAAAACAAATACAATAAGCATTAAATGCAAACACTATTTTCTTTTAATGTCTAATCGAAGTCTTCACTATCTATACTATAATTCTACAAAAATTAAGACACCTGGAATATTTTAAAAGTATTTAAATTTGATTACATCATTTTAAGAAAAATTATTGGGATGCTTTTTTTTTCGAGGCTCTTTAAATTAATTTGCTTATTTTGTTAAACTATACACCTTATAACACTATCTTGGTTGAATATCAAAATAAGTTTTAGGAATAAAATGATAAAAATAAAATTTCCCTTTTTCAAAGCTTACTATCCCCTTAAATCCTGATGGAATAATTAATTTCTAAAAATTTTTCTTTTAAAAGACACAGTCTGTGATTTAAAAAGACAATTTATATCATATTACTTAAGAATATTTTGATTCTTTAAATACCGCTTATTTACTTTTAATAAGTCATTTTTACTTTTTATAAGTGTAAATAAATAAACAAATTTTTATATAACCAGGCATTTTATTTTGAGTAATTTAGGTTATAATTTGGAAAATATATGATAAATATTAAAATTTTATTAAAAATAAGATGTTGGGTTGATAATAGTTTAAAACTTTATAGTATGATAACTTGGTAGTTAATGTTTTTTTTTTTGTATGTTTGGGGAGGAGGGACTGATACACGTTATTATTTTTTCTTTTTATGTCTCATACTTTGTATTGGAGAAATAGAAAGATTCAAATATTAGAAGGAAATCTCATTTATCAACAGAACATTCTGAATTTAGATGTCCTTCATTGGAAATTGATTAAATGATGCAGAATATGGTTCTAGTTTCAGAAAAAAAGCACCCAGTCTATTTTCACGGAATGACTCAACGGGGAGCAACATAAGTATTAAAAGCGGTGCGATGATTAGTTTTCTTCACCCTATGTACCTATAACATTTTGAAGCAGGCTGTCCTTTGAGGAAGGTTAGACGTACTTCTTACGGGGGAGAGAATAATACCTTAGGCGGACTCAACCATAGTTCTAGATAATGCTGGCACTATGTGCAAATCATTCGTTTATATCTTATTTTTTAGAACTCGACAAAAGTAATTACTTCGTGGATCCCTTTATTATTTTTTTTTATAATTTTTAACTAGTTTCTTAAATTTCAATTAATAATGGAAACATTCTCGTTTGCATATATTCTACTTATATAGAGCAACTCATAATGAAAAGCATTTATATCCAAATAAACTTTTAACTACTTAAATTCAAATTTAAGTGGATTGTAATATGAATATAAACAAAATCGTTGCTGTTTTACTGCGCTATCAACACCTATCCGGAAAAGAATAGTATTGAATTGTCGTATGTTTTCTTATTTATCATTATTTACATATATACTTTTGAATAAGTGATTTCAAAAGTCGAGTAACTAGTTTTAGCTAGCATAATTTATTTCTAGCATAAATTTGCTAACTTCATAAATAATTTAGTTTTTTTTTCCTGAAATTTAATAATTCCTATGATTTTAATTAAGATTTCAATAAATCAAAAATTTATTCAAATGTTGAGAAACATTCTTAAAATATAATATAGGTAACAACTCGTGACTCTTTACCTTCATAACATGTAATTCCTCATTAGTTGTGTAATAGAAGCTTATCTGAAGTGATTGGCAAATGCTACTAAGATTAAATTTTAATTTATCGATGCAGAAGCAGAATGAAACATCATGCTTCAGTATCAGGAGAAGCTCCGAGTTCAATCAACTGCAATGGATCGAATTTTCCAACTGAAAACACTTATACCAACAAGCAAAGAAAGTTTGTGTATTTGTTGTTTCAGGCGAGGAAGGAATTTAATGAGCTCTAAAATTGAAACAAATGAATTCTTTATTTGGAATTTATTTCGAGGGAATTCATTTCGTCAACAACTGAGTTCTGAGAAATTCTCTAACTACTTCCATTCTGAGACGACTTCCTATTTCCGATGCAGACCTGATGTTTCAAAGAATAATCATGAAGATAAAAGTTCTGATTCTGGAGAAAATGCTGCAGCTGGTAATTATTCCATACAATTGCGTTAGAAAGTGATTCGTGAAAAAGGCTATCTGCAAATTAAAAAGCTGTAGAATGTAATCATTTATAATCAATGTGATGTAGTATATTTCAAAAGTAAATATGATTTCTTTAGGCATGTTTTGTAAATTAATTAAATGCTTTATTAATTTACATTTACGAAAGCAGTAACTAATTTTAATAAGACGTTTCCTCAAACATTCATGTTAACAGTTAGGGAAATTGGAAATTTTTCAGTAGCACAAATATATTTCTAACAAATAGCTTTAATTGTTTTAAGCAATTCAGAATGTATGCATTATGAATGCCTCATGAAATCAGGAATTATAAATAAACGATGCCCAATTATTTTCAAGGTCTTTTCAATGGTGAAAATATGACAAAAACATAACAAATAAAATTTAGAAATTATTACTGAAAGAAAATATATAATACTATTAATAAAAACGTAAATTGTTCACTTTTACAAAAGTGAACAATATACACTTTAAATAATATCATATTGTATATGAGTACATTAGGAACAGAAACTTAAAATTAACACTTTAAATAACATTATGAACATGAAAACATTTAAAACTTCAAATAACATTACGAACATAATAAAATATTCATATTTTTATAAAAGTATCAATGCATTATTAAGTAAATTAATAAATAAAAAATGATAATTAGATTCCGGAAAATGTGTTTGAGTCCAATGAAAGAATTTTGAAGATTAGATTTTTGGCTAGCAAAGATTTTCGAGAGAAAAAATATTTCATGAAACTCTTTTGCAATTAAATTATTTACATAAATGTATTCATTCTTTTCAAATGTCGTAAACTTGCATTATTATTAGATCAACGGTAGTTAAAAGATCTTCTTTAAATATAACTTTACGTTTTTATGAAAGTGTTTCTTTGATATTAAATAGTAAAAAAGGAATGACATTGCATTTAAATAATCATTACTATTTTCATGTGATGTGACCATTTTTTTACTTCAATAATATATCGAATAGTTATTAATACCAATAGATAATTGTTTTATTTTTCCGTATTTTATTCAGAAAACAAAATACGTGCTTAACAGGAATCTTTTGATTAATACAAAAAAAATTCTGTTTGAAGAAAAATAATAAAGAGACATTCTCAACAAGAAATAATATAGAGAACAAATTAAACAGTCAAAATTGATTATATGAATATAGAAATGAAAAATATACTAATTATGCAAACAAATATTATAGGACTATATTTTTCTACTTTTGTGCATAGAAACTTTATCTACATATACTCAAGCTCAATAAAATTTTAAATTAATTATAATATAGATATTTTTCTGAGAAATTTTTCATATTCATTATATTATTTTAAAATGGTTTATCTAATACCAAAAAATAAGACTCATTTAATAAAATATTCATGAAATATTTAATTATGAATATCTAATTCGATTCATAAAAATAAGATATGTGGTGTGATTAATAATCTCGATTTATTTTAGTGGTAATTATATATATTTATTATTATAAAAAAAATGCAAATTTTAAATTTTTTTTAAATATATTAATAAAAGCATATAAATGTGTGTGTGTGTGTGTGTGTGTGTGTGTGTGTGTGTGTGTGTGTGTGTGATAAAGCAGATAAAATTTGGAAAAAGAATAGATTCACATACTATTAAATATTATTGTGTACTCAAAAAAATATAGTTTTGAAAATTTACATATAATTTATAATCTAATAAAATAAATAAATATCTCTATAGTAGTATTTTATATTTTTAAAAACAATATTACAATACAATAAAAAAAAGATGCTCATAAAAGAAAATATCATAAAAGAACTTTAAAAGATGTTTCTTTTCATAAAAAGTATGTTTATAAAATCCAAATTTTCCAATCTGCAAAAGGTATTTAATATCTTTGAAGTAATTTAAATTCAATATCAGAAAAAGGAACTTTTAAGTAACTGATGAAACTCGATTAGATGAATTTATTCTGGCAAATTAATTAAATTTTTATTCGACAGTTTAATTAAAAACTAACTGAGTGTGAGTAAGTTAATTAGATGAATAATTGGGTAAAAATAGAATCTTAAATTAATTTACAAAAGGTAAGCATGATTACATTTGTTGATTTATAAAGTATTTCAGTTTTTAAAATTATGTAATAGTAGAATAAAAATGTGTTTTCAGTTTTTGAAATACATTAATTGCTTTTAGAAGACTGCAAACTAATCATTTTAAAAGTTAAGGAAAATGAAAAAGCTAGATTCAAAATGAATTATAAGAAAAATATAATTTAAATTATAATATTCCAATTAAGTGAATTATTAAAATATACACTGTAATAGAAATATATGAAATCCTATCAAACTCTTTATAATGACGTTTTGGATCATTAATTTAAGATTTATGTTAATAATTATTAAGATGCTCGAATTTAAAGCATTATTAAAATTATATTAATCAGCATGGAAATTAACAACAACAACAACAACAACAACAAAAAAATAACACGGATTTTCATTAAAAAAAATTTTCAAACCAAATTCACGCCATAACTAGCATCGGAAAATTTTAGTACTTTTCGAATGATTTTAAGAAAAATAGATTATCATCAATATTAAGTTAGGTATAATGGTATTAAACATAATTGAAAAAAAATAGTTGTGTTTCAGTAATAAATATTTGTGAAATCCAGATACAGTTTTTGCATCTATAAATGTTATCCTATTAGTAAACAAGAACCAGAAAACGGTATATTCTTTAATGTTTCGTAAGACGAAAAATAATAATCAATGATTGTGTTTAAAATATATTATTTTTCAAAAGTTATGAAAAGTCTCTTATATAGAATTTAAATTTCATACCAGACAAATAAATGTGAAATAATCATCTGAAATCGACTGAAAATCAGCATAATAATCCTTGCTTAAGATATTTCTTCTGTTGAAGAATGATCTTTAACCCTTGGAAAGAAGTATACCGAAAAATGATCTTTAGCCCTTGGAAAGAAGTATGCCGAAGAACGATCTTTAACCCTGGGAATATAACTTCTAATGTTTGCATTGCAGTTTTGAAGAAACTGTTATCCAAGCGTTCGGGGTGATTTTATGACAGTGCCACTGATTTAAGATCTGATTCCATTAGAAGGTTAGCCATTATTCAGGCGAATTGCAAACATTTGAATATTAATACCAACTCATCTGCTATATTTATCACCTAATGACATCATAATATTTCAAATTGGGACCAATCGTAAAATAAACATTCTATGCCAAACTATAATAGCGTAGCCTTCAGTAACAATTTTAATCTATTTATACTTTTGGAATACTTCTATTTACAACTGAGCTTTGAATAAGTATGGAATTGTATACAGATATCTAATTTCTCCTCATGCTTATAAAATGTGAAAAAGGTATTTATAGTGTAATATCAAAGATGTATATGGTTCCAAAATTGTAATATTTTAACTTAATGCATTTGGTTCTATGCCGAAGAAGACAGTTTTACAGAGGCACTGATGCAGGCAGATTAGATGATGAGTCAATGATTCTTTTCTTGATGGCTATTCAACTACCAAATTAAAGATTCCCGAAATTACAAGAATATTGTCCATTAGAGCTGTATTTTGGAC
This sequence comes from Argiope trifasciata, assembly GCA_026543055.1. Taxonomy (NCBI): domain Eukaryota; kingdom Metazoa; phylum Arthropoda; class Arachnida; order Araneae; family Araneidae; genus Argiope; species Argiope trifasciata. The sequence continues at coordinate 899,609 of JAPMOQ010048154.1, forward strand.
AATCTTTTCAGAAGGTTCTTTGCTTTGTCAATATAAAAAGTGACCAAATATATGTGAGAGAAGTAGATGAGTGAAGAAACCAGTGTAATTGATGGAAGATATTCTCCTGCTAGTTTTGATAGTTTTCTTCTGATTCTTATACTCTTATGACGTTATTTGTTGTATAATTTGCTCTCCCATACGTTTCAAATGTATTTTGTTGCATGACTACGTAGAATAAAAAGTTATTAGTTACTGATACTATTCTGTTTCTTAACCTAAGTCGCACTTTAATTTTTAGTCAGATTTTAATTTTTTACGAATCAATATGTTCAATTAATTGTAAATCGAAAATTTATAGTTGTTGTATTTAAATAGAATTATATTCTACATAATGTTTAAAAGGTTAATTTGCAATACTGATTTAAGATAATTACATAATTATAACGAATAGGAAATTTTATATTACAAATATCCAGAGAAATTTTTAAACCTAAAAACATCTTCAGGTGATAATAATCACATTAATTAAATGCGATGTCTTTTCCCAACCACTTCTTGGTATAATATCATGGGAATTAAAATAAAAGTTCCTAAAACTAACAATACACATTCTTGCAGTTTTGTAAAATTATAAAAGTGTTTTATTCTTTATTTCCAAGATATGAGTTTTTATTTAATTAGAAACATTATCGTTGTTGTTTTTATATGGAATTATATCTAAAATAATAATAATAATAACTATAAAAGTGCAAAATATCTGCGGTTAGGTTCTCTACAGACCATATCGTTTGACTTATACTAGGTGCGAAATTTACTACTTTATATTGGGGTTTAAAATGTTCATTTCTGAGTGATTATGTATATAATTAGAGTTACAATTAATTAAAAATTAAAAATAATTTTTATTTTTATTTTTAGAGAAATTATCTAAAAGTATTATTAGAAAAAGTAAACATAACAACGCTTTAATATTTGAAAAATTGTATTTTTATTATGCCACTTTAATAGTCATGTCATTTTTTCAAAACAAACTTGGATACATATATTTATATATACTGCTTTGTCTCATTTTTAAAGATATATAACATATATTTAAAATTCAACTATCTATATTATTTATGTATATTGTTTCGTGAATTTTTATTTGTGAAAACTGAAGATGAATTGTCTTTAATAGCCGTGTAGTTCAAGGTCAATATGTGTAAGTTCTCTTTAATATTTGTATATCTAGTAGAAGAAAATAAGTGAAGTTGCATGATCGTTAAGAATTAGAAGTCAGATGATTTGAAAACTTTCCTTATTTTAATAATTCTAAGAGAAGTAACCATTAGATTATTCATTTAAGCAATAAACATGACTTATTATTATAGAAGACAATTAAAATAACACGATTTGAATGTCTGGCAATTTGGCGAAATCATGAGAATGATGTTGTATTCAAACGATTTCATGGAAATTTAATTTTACCAACATTCCTGGCTATTGAACTCTTGCCAAAGGCGGTTAGTTAAAAATAAGTTTTTAGAAATAATTTATTTGGAATGCGATAGCATAATCCTTTAATTGCATGACCTTAAAATTAATTGCAATTATAAGGATTAGAAAATTTCTAATATCTGAAGAGTTCTTCAGATCTTAGATTTCACTTTAAAGATAATTTTCCTTATTAATTAAATTAACACATCTTTCCTATCTTTGACTCGCTTATATAACGACACCGAAATCAATCTGTGACCTCAAAAGTCAATCACTCTCAGATTAATCACATAAACCTACGAACCAGCTCCTCGCTTTCAACTTCAAAGAACTCTACATTCTTCTTAATCCTTTGAAAATGTGCCGTAACTCCTACCTTGAAAATCTTTTACCGTAGCTTGCAAATTCTTTAAAACTTGAACTCGAGATTTTCTGCGTCACCGAATTTCACAGGTCTCCGATTTCTAAGGAGTCAGCGTAGCGTTCAAGGAGATAGAACCGAGCAGCTCTCGTTAATAGTTATGTTCCCGCAATAATGCTGACGACTCACATTTCCTAGTAACTGGGATAATTAACAGACCATGCATAACATAGGGTTTGGGCTAAAGTGTCTGGCTGAGATAAGGTTACTAGGAAAGATTTGGAACCACTGTGTGTTTTGCTACATCTTCAAGCGAGAAGTTTCTGTTTCTGGAGCATTGTAACAACGGAAAACGACAAAATTTTAATAACTTTTAATGATATATTTAAGAGGAAAGCTTCTGGCCCGTGGATTGTAATGGAAAAGTAGTTTTCTAATAAAATTTCTTGGTAACGCTAGAGTATTCCAGAAAGCCAATTAAAGATAAAGGTTTGATTTAAAAATCTCAAGTGAAATGTTATGAAATATATATTTATTGGTTTTTGTTTCCAGCTTTTCCTAAGAAAGAGTAGATGTATAAGAGTACTGCTTCGTTAAGAAAGAGTTTAGCGATTGAGGCTTGGGAGATTTATAACAAACCGATGCAAGATTGAAATCCAGAGTTTTCTAGATGATAAATTTTAATTAAAATGTTATTAATTAATTCTAACATATTTTATAAATATTATTTTTAATTATTTTAATAACATTTTATCAGTTAAATGCTTTTGATGAGTATACCCCTCATGGAAGAAGGTGCAACATTTTGAGTTATGGCAAGTTTATTCAATGGCAAATATTATTATTATATAATAATTGTTTAATTATATATATATATATATATATATATATATATATATATATATATATATATATATATATATAATATGCTGATTTTCAGAAGAGAGGACTAAGCAGTTAACCTTTTAAACCTTGAGAATGATTTTATGTCCATTTACTAGAATATTTACCAAAAATTACAAGATTACAAGTTAGTCTTTTTTTGTGCATTTTAATAAATGTCTAAATATTCTTTTATAAATTGTTCACAGATTTCACGTATATTTACATGACCATGCATACATTTTTATTTGCGCAGCTTTATTGCTGTATAAAATTACAAAGTTATATGTTTAAACAATTTCAGATAAACTATTGGGTTATTTAAAGGAATTTTGTGAATATTCAATTGAATCTATGGTTATTTAGTTGAATTATTTATTAAATTTTGTTCAAAATTCCATGCAAATCTTATAATCATGTGCTAAAACTATTTGCTATGTGCCTCCTGATTGGCTAATGGCTTTTTGATTTTTCACATTTTTGAAGACTTGGAAAATTAAATTACATTTTTCGTCCTTGACAGATGTTGTCTAATTTTTCATAAAAATCTACTATTTAGATATCTTAAACACACAAATTTTTTTCTTTATATACTTTGATATAATACTCAGAATAATATCATAGATATCGAGATCCATTGGTAGAATTCTTGCCATTTAGAAAACTTATAATCAATAGAATGTAAGAAAAAGTGTTCATTTTCTACCATTGATAATTAATTATAGATTTCACTTATTTTCTTTTACAATTGAAGTTTGAAAGCTTTAAAAATGAGTACTCTGATATTTAAACGTTACATTCTATGTATAGAATTAAAAAATTAAAATAAAACAATTAATGGTCTTATTAGACTAACTGCTTGCAGAATACAGAAGTTTAGACATAACTGCTTTAATTCAATAATTCAGATTGATTAAAATTGTGCAGAATTTTCAAACACTTTCGAAACGCTTGAATATTGAGTATTATCCTTAACAAATCACAAGAAGTATGAGGTATTAATGCATATTTCTCCTTTTATTTGAAGCCGATATATGTTCTTAAAAATATTTTAAGTTAAATAAACCAAGTCAAAAGGTATGAATAAAACATGCAATTAACAATTTTCCAGTATAATCTGAAATCTTCAGAAGTTGTCAGTTTTATTCTGTAAAAAGCATTATTATGTCTAGAATTTTAGTGAGAAATATTCTCAACTGCCATTCAAGCAAAAATTGAACATTCTTAATTGATTCGCAAGAGAAGATACATTATTCACTTCCTATTTCAAGAAGATTTATATATGAATCTTCATAACAATAAGCTTTATTTTAGAAAAATAAATATGTATGATTTTGCGTTTCAGAGAAGCTTTACTAAAACTCTTAATTCTGCTCCAACCACCTTCTTTGCTAATCTTCAGACATTATTTGAAGGTTGCTATAAATATATTTAATAAAAATATAATTATTCTATGTCAAGTCTTTTAAAAGACAAAAGCCTTCGAATTTAGTTTTCTATACTTAAATATTTTTTTTAATATTTATCCATAGTATCCATTTCATTGTTGCTTTAAAACAATCAATCGTTTTATTTTTTTTTTCTTGAATTGTGATACACCACTTATAAATTACTTTAAAATTTCTAAAAATTGAGCAATATATTTAATAATACTCACAAGCTGCCCATAATTTATTATTATCATCTGAGAACGTGATATTGTTTTGGTTTGCAAATTTCAAAGCCTGAAAATATACGAGCAGAAAAAATGTTACAGAATGTCATCACATTTGGCAACCTATCGACTACAAAACGTTTCAACTTAGAGCAAATGCCCACTACTTACTACTATTCTCTTGTTTGGCCAATGGCGGTCATAGTCGTGAGAATTTATCACCCGAAAAACATCTAAAAAGAAAATGCGAAAAAACATGTAGCAATGGATTGAGGTTATAATTTTCATGCTGCAATATTCATCTGCAGGATTGACTAATGTAAGGATAGTTTACTTGCACAATAAAAGCATTCAATTAATATTAATTCTTTTTTTGATCTCAAATTTCCTTTATTAAGAAATCTAATTATTTTATTTTATTTTTTTAATGTGTAACCTATTATTGACTATTTCTATTTGATTGGTTTATTTTTAATAAGCAGTCTTTCTTAATCACTTGCTTCCCTAAGAATTCTGATTGTATTTTATTTCAATTGCCTCTTTCTTGAATAATTAGAAGCTTATGACTGCTCCAACAAATTATTTTAGGGATTAATTTGAAATAGCTGTAAAATAATATTATAATATGCGTCCTAACACGATTTTAACTCAAATGTTTATTTTATAAACATAATTTACTCTGAAAAATTCTATCACACTGTAGTTTCATCAAAGATATAACTATCCAAGTAATATACCTATTAATTCCATACAATTTTTTGCAATATTGTTATTGTCTGTCTTATTCTTGAGAAAGCTGCGTTGTCATCAATAGATATCAGATTGAAAATGAAAGTCTTGTTTCCTAAACATTTTATAAAATAACGAAAAAAGATTGGATTGCATAACAACAATGAAACGTATCACTAAAAATGATACAAAAAGTTATATATATGCAAAATTTATACAAATTCAGAAAAAATAGCTTAGTAAAAATGATTATATCATTAAAAAGTTTGTAGGTTTATACCAATAAATGTTTGAGAAATTTAAGATTGTCTAAAGATTGGTTTTTTATTTTGATTTTTCTTTTTAAGAGTTTTTGGGGAAACTTAAAATTATTGATTGATAAGTGTATTCCTGCACACCAATTACTATATATATATATATATATATATATATATATATATATATATATATAGGACTTTGATTTGCAATTTGAATCACTTTCAGGAATCCGCTTCAAATGATAATTTAACAAATTGCAGCATAAGTAAGTAGATTTCACTGGCTGGTTCTCTGCCATTAACAGATCGCATTCCCCACTGAAAGTACGCTCACTAAATGGGAGACATTATGTATGGGGTATTTTTCAACAGAGAAAGACAAATCTGTGATAATCAAGCTTTTAAAGGCTGATAACTTATTAGAATGGTTACTTTTCACTGAATTATTATTTAATTTAAAATTTTTAATAATGATTATACCATACATATTTTTCTGAGAATATCCTGGCAGTATTGAACGAATTCATTTAGTTATAAGAAAATTTAGCAGCAAAATTTATCTAATTAAATTTATCTTTCCTTACTAACTCTTTACTGTATTAAGGAAAATGTCATTAATACGGGTTCTTGACTTTTTAAGTAAATTATTAACATATTGAAATGCTGCACGATTTACTTGTAATTTTAACTAATTAGAGTGTAAGTATGCATCAATAATTAGTTGTAAGAGACTCATGCAACAACCATTGTATTGAAAACAAACATTTTATAATTGGTTTAGGTGTCCGTAAAGAATGAGTTGGTTACATATACGATGCATATTTTTCTGTTGCATGATCAATTCAAATATTTATTAGCTTTATTTTTCTCATCACTTATTTTACAGCATACTTATACAGAATGAATCACGCTATCCATTCCAATTCAGAACTACAAAGACAAAATATAAATGGAACCATCAAGAATAATCGAAGTTAGCAAATTCACCTTAGTATGTGAAACATATATTGAGTAATAAAAGTGGAAAATAATGCTCCAGCACCTGAATATAAACCTCCCAAATTGCTCCTCTTGCGAGCAGACTTCAGAGTTATTCGATGCGTGCGTTCCCTCGTTTTCTCACATCAAAGGCACTACAGCCTTTGGGTAATGTTCCCGGGTGAAATATGATAAGATATTTACTCCGGAGAAAGGAGTGTTTTGGGGTTGCTACTCTACTTCCTTGCTTCCATTAAACGCCAGACAGAAGTTGGTTACAGGAAGAATAAATTTTTGATAATATTCACTTTATTTCCGTTCGCTAGCATGGTTGAGAGTGATGCACATTCAATACAGAATGTCTGGTTTGCCATGCATATATAAACTTTGAAATTTCTAAATTTGCAAGAGAGATATGATTTGTGGATGAGTTATTTCTGAATAAATTTTATCCCAAATAATATAACCTTAAGGGTTTTTTTTAATTATTCATTTTTAATTTTTTATTGATTGAAACTACAGAAATCTTATTTTAACTCACCCGTCCAGCATTTATTCTGTTTGTAAATAAATTTATTTGTTCAAAACCATTTTTACAATTTTTTTCTCCAATTTGGCAGGAATGCCCCTTGGAATGTATAAATGACTCATATATAAATGTTTTGCATTGTAGCGGTTGCTTGACTCTCTACCTTCTCTTTTGAGACCACAGATGGCCTTTTCTTGTTAACATCAAGTTATATTTCTCCTGATCATTTTGGTGGATCATTATTAGTCTGTATTCTAAGTAAGAATCATATACTTTCGTGCTCGTGATATTTTGCGAAACATGGAAATTGAAAAATAATTAAATATTTGTTCCTGAAACTCGTCTATTATTTTCACCTAAATCACAATGAGGTTATAAAAAGTTTCGTCCCCCTAAAGTGTTTTATTTTAAAATTCCGTTTCAAAATGGTGCAAGTTTTAATGGCTTCCTTAAATGGTCATTGATGAATTTAATGAAGGAATTATTACAACATATAATATTTGACAAAGACTAGATATTAAATTAAAATCGAAAAGGAGGGTACACAATACATATTTAAAAAAAATAAAGCGGAAACGTTATAGTTTTATTTTGAAAGCTCCTTTTTCAAGTCAGTTACATCTATCCTTGTATTCTCCATTTTCTGTTTGTTTATTAGCCTATATACATAAATGGTTTATGTTGAAAGGTACTATAAGAAAACTTATCAAATTTTTATTATTTGTTTTGATATCCATGGACACATTTTACTGTAAAAAAAGCAGATCTTTCGAATATGCTCGATCTACTGTTTCTAAAATTACTGGTAATGCTGTAGAGTTTTATTATAATCATTTAATATAACTCTAAATAAAGTATTGACGTATGGTTTGAAGATGCGAAATTATCATAAGTTTCTTTTTGTTGTTGTTTTTACTTGCTTCATGTAGTGAATTTGGATATCACCTATAATGTAAATTATTGCATTTAATATTCCACAGATATTCAATTTTTGGTATTCCACGGCGATTCAATTTCCAATCAAAAATAACAGTGATGTACAATTTCATCTTTGATAAATCTCTTTTAGATCTATGATAATACAATGATCATTTTTAAGAACAAAAAATAGACTTCTATGCAAAATTTATAAATTTCTAGCTTGGATCTTTTAGCTTAAAATATTCTTTCAAATATTCTTCAAGCTATGAAGGCCGCTCTAGACTCTTGGATATCACTGAGAAATCCATTCCCCTTTCGTTAAGAAAGATTAATTGTATACTTGTTTATTAGGTGCTTACTTGTTTGTTAGACATTCACCCAGATTGGGTTGAGGAATTGGTCAAATTTCCACTCATATGATGTCCTATCATACATATGATTAACAACGTTTGCTAATCAGTATAAGCTTTTGAATATTGACCTCTTTATGAATATGGACTGTGACTGTGGGTTTTTCTTTACCAAGTTAAATTTCTTTCTTTTCTTGAAAGACTAGAGCATATTCTGAGGAACTTGAATAATCTTAGGAATGATGTTGTTAAAGAGGTGAAAATGTAAATAATATAGTAGAAGAGCATTTCATTCTCCTTCCCCGTATATGATCACCAGGGTTTGAATTTGTTGGAAACATTTGTAATCAAGCAGATTTATCTGTGTTAACGGCTAACCGTGTCTGATGTCATTGCAACATGCTTGTTGCTAATTTGTCATGACGTCAGAGATGATTATACATAAAAGGTATTTTTCTTTCCAAAACTGAGAGCAGAAGGAGTAGAATGTTCTCCTTATGTGTTAATTATTTCCTTTTATTTCAATTAATGGCCGAAGTGGTGGTCTTGATTTATTTATCTGATATCTGTAATAAATTTTAAACTTATTTTTACTACTGCTTATTGTACTATTATTGCTTCCGAAGAACAATCGTTTCTCTGCATAATTCGCTTGTTACCGTCTAGTTTCCGACAACAGAATAGTAGTTTAATCTATGGCTTGCACACTTTTCAAAAATAATCAACTCGTCAGAAATTTAAGATTCTATCTCCCATTGTTATAAAGAGTTTTCTTTATAACGAAATTTAGTTCGGCGCTAGCTCGTGGTTGAAGTTGGCAGTTTTTGATAAGTGCGCAAGCAGGAGTTTAAACTGCAATCGCTCCGAAAAATGTTCTGAGGATTTTAGATTGTAATTTTTTGTGATTTAAATATTAAAATTTTTAAATTGAACTAATAGAATACATTTTTTTCAGATTACTATACACAAGCATTAATTGAGATTTTTAAGTATGTATTCTATAATAAATAATTGCTAAACTATAAGGTATTGCTATTTTAATCTAGTGATTCGTATAATTCCTTTACATTAAAGATAATTACAGTGGGTCTTTCGGTTTAATAAATTATAAAATGTATCAGTATTTTTCTAAAACTCTCACTTATCTAGCTTCGAACAATCAAGGAAATTATTGTAAGATCAGGTGAGCTAATGGACTTCGAAAGGCAGGAAATCTCGCTGAGTATGGAAGACTGAAACTAAAATCCAAATAAAAGTTATAACATTGATATAAAAATTCAAAATATGGTAAGACAACTGTATTGGGAACAAATTTTTCTCAAATAAGGTTAATAAAATGTAATGTATCTTCCTATTATAAATAAAAATCAATATATATTTCAGATCTGTTCCGAAGCGAATGGAACGAAAATTTTCCCATTCATAATACTAGATAACTTATCAGAGAGGAAAATCTAATTAAATATTCAATAAAATAGAAAATATTCAGAATTTTGCCCTTTTTTAATCTTTACTTTCTGAGCATGTTTTCTTGCAACAAATATTTTAATACCATCTTAAAATTCAAAATTTTACTCTCCATGACACCAAATCATTATTATGTATAGTTTTATTTTAAATTGCTGTTAATTCTGTTACAATGTTAAACACAAGAGACCTTGGAGCAAAAAAAAAAAAAAATGAGCCGGTTCAAAGCATTTCCAAAGACAATATCCATAAAACAAGGTGATGTTGTCTGTTTGGTGGGATTTTAAAGGAATTGATTTAAGCTTTTACTTTTGATAAGACAACAACTAATTCCGAAGTCTACTGCCATTAGCTAGACAGAGTGAATAATGCATTTCAATAAAAAAAGTACAGAATTAATTAACAGAATAAAATATAGTGTTCCACCAAGATAATGCAACACCTCACACAAATTTGGCCACTCGCCAGACGTTTTACAGCTTGAATTAGATACAATGCCACACCCACTATATTCTGCAGATCTGGCACTTTCATATTATTATTTGTTACGGCCACTGCAAAATGTTTTAGATAACAAAACCTCCACTTCAAATGAGGAAGTCAGAAACTCACTAGATTAGTTTTTTGCCTGAAAAGATCAAAAATTTTATAAGCATGGAGGCAAGCTACTTCTTCTTGTTCTTGCATACAGCCGACCATCCCACCACCACTGAATGTAGCAGTATCGACAGGAGGAGTCATGCTACTATCAGAAAAAATGGCGAAAAGTATTGGAATAGAAAAGCCAATTTATAATTTAATAAAATATTTGTTGATTATGCGAAAATGATTATTTTAAATTAAGATTTATTTAAATTAATGAAATACTTTTTGAAATTTTAACGTTTATAAATTACTAAATCATATTTTTTTCTATTTTAGATCCTCCTGGGACCCCAGCGTTGCGTGTTGCTTCCGTCGCTGCAACATCAGTTAAGTTAGAATGGACACCTCCAGATTCTACGCCAATACAAGGTATTATTTCTGAAATTATTACTCAATTTGAAATTTTTGTACTACTTTAAATAGTACTCGCTTAACTTTTTAAAAGAAATTACCATTTTGAAATTATAGTATGAATTCGTCCAAATTATGTAAACTTCAAAGCTAGACATTTAAGTTGATGTGTTTTTAAAAAAAGAAATGAATAGATTTTTTTATGGAATATCCTGATTCAATCTGAAAATAATTTTAAATTAAAACGGAACTTCACCTTTCGTACTATAATTTAAACGATCTTAGAAAAAAATATGATCGACTCTATTCTAATCGTATTGCTTTTGATTATAAAAGCGCCTTTTTTCAATTATTCACATTCAAAGTGCAAGTTGCAATGGAATAAACGTACTATTGGAAATAAGAACAGAGCATCTGCTTAGAAATACTTCATAATTCAGATTGAAATTTGCAAGTAAGTAAGAAAGTTTTAGCAATGAAAGATTTTTCTTGTAAGGTAAAATGTATGGAATTAAGAAAGATAAAAACAACTTTGAAAAATACAAATATTATTTAGAAAATAAAATAGCATTTATGAATTAAAGTTTCTTTTATATGAACTATGTAAAAAATTAACTTGATTACATAGTTATATAAATTTTCTTCTTTAATTTTAAATGCAGAAATTTATTATGCTTTATTGTTACCCAGAGAACACTTGGAAGTTTCAAAATCTATAATTTAGAGAAATTCAGCAAAGCTAGGAAATCGTAACTGCATGTTTTCTACGACTCCCTTGATTCCTTTGTTCAACATTGTCTCAGGTGGCATTATCTTTCTCTCAATGGCCCTCATTTCTCTGATTTATGATCTCATTTTGCATACTGAGTATCGTACAGATGCGTCATATCTTCAAAGAAAACGATTTTCACATTGTTGCAGTGTGTGTGCATTTTAGATAAAGAAAACAGATTATGTAAAACCGGATATCACACTTGAATTTTTACAGTAACATTTAGGTCTTAATGCAAAAACAAAGTTTCATATTAAATGCGATGTGTAGTAAAAGGCAGATGAATTATTCGTTTTGCCATTAAATGAATTATTTCTTTTTCTTTTTCAAACTACATATTTTTACTTTTTCATAATTTCAAATCCTTTTACATGGAAACTAATTTTAAAAAAAAATTTTTTTTACTCCCTGAATTTGATTTCATAGCTGTATATCATATGTATTTTTGCTTTATTTAATTCAATTTTTGCAAATATTTTAATTTTTTACATTGGGTTATAAAAATTATGATTATTTTTAAATAATGCATTTTTTTGAGAGAGTATCAACTATATCAGATAATATGCATAGAAAATGCTACCAACTAATATATTTCGATGTAATTATTATTAATCAACATGCCTCAACAATATGCCATGGTATATCTTTCTATAAAGTTTTAAGTTTAATAATTAAAATTTATAATCAAATACAAAAAAAACGGAGCTATAATTTTCAATTTAATAAAAGTTCATGATTCTCGTTTTAATATTTTATGCTGTTTATAATGTAAAAAAAGATTTTCTCAAAAATATATTATTTTATTTTTTCTGAGGAATGAAACATTAAATATGTAATAATCAGTTTTTTTTAAAAAAAAATAAAGAATAGTTTTGTTGGTATATTTTATCTACTGTCTCAATTTTGTATCAATACTGAAAACCTAATAAAAAGGAATAAATATATATTCGAAATATTATTTAAAACACATTATTATGTCAATTTTTAAATTTAAGAAACTTAATTTATTATTTCAGCATTGGATCAATATTGTTCAATATTGCATAATGTAAAACAATATTCACAAAATTATAATTCAATAGCGTAACATAATATCACACGATATTGTGCAAACAAAATGTGGAATTACTTGAGACAAAACTTTTCCTTGACGATTATACTATATTTTATTTCATTTACAAGAAATTAACTTGCATCCTAAAATCTAAAACAAACCGAATTGGTGATTCAAAATGAATATTCAAAGAACATGAAAATAAAATGCCTAATTTTGAATCCATGGGATATTAATTATGATTATAACTTTATACCAAGATATCCATACTGATATATCATTTCTAAAATTTAAAATGCTTTTCGAGAAAGATTACCTTATCGTAGCCTGATTTATAAGTAAAAAAAACAAGAAAAAAATGTAAGCAATAACTACGATTTTAAGAATTAAAGAAAGATTATTTTCTTATAAAGCGATGAAAATATAATCAGTAGCTTGATATAAGTTTAAAAATTTCTTCTAATTGAAATTTTTAAACGAATAAAAATTCTTAAATATTCCCCTTGTAAAGGCAGGTTGCTGAAGGATTTTTAAATAATACTTCTTAAAAAGTTTCTAACTTTGAAACGTTGATTAATAATGCATATATTTTGAAATAGGGGTACTTCATAAAAAAACTGAATTGTATATTGATAATTTTAATAATATAATAATTTAAGGGATAAGTGGAAAATGTTTGTGATTCCATGCATAATTAATAAAAACTATATAACTAATTTTTTTTTAAATTAAACAATGATTTAAAAAAGAATTATCAATTCTAAAAAGGATTAAAACTAACATACATTATCCGAAATATTTTAAAACATCATTTTTTTTTGTAAGTTTAGGGAAAACTTTTTTTCGTAATATCTTCTAAATATAGATGGTTCTGTATGAAGAGCATTATATTTTGCTCAAATTCTAAAATATATATTTTTTTCAAGGAACACAGAGGAAGTAAATTCAATTTAAAAAATAACTCTAAACATATTAGAGAAAAATATGCAAAACTTTTGTTTGATGTATGTTATATTTTATTTTGTTTCAAAATATTTGACACCACACTTTGATTATAAGTCACGCAACCAGATTTACTGAAGCGATCTGTTCCTCTTCATCATCCTTATCATTTTAGTTTCATTCGATATAGTCTGCCAAACTAGTAAATGAAGGTAGCAGGGAACAGAAATTTTTCACTACCCCTTTTCTGACACAAAATCGATGCCACATTCTCTATAGTTAAATGGGACGATTTTTTTAAAAGCAAAAAACAAATAATTGTCAATTGGGGCAGAAGAAATGAGCTTACATTCTTTTCCATGCTATGGCCATTGATTCTGTCGGATTCTATAAACAGACTGATTTCTAGACTTTCGGCTTTTTTCGAATGATTAGGCACAGACTTTTTATGTTTGGAAAAACTTTTCCACGACAGTAATAATTTTAAAAGTTTCTGAAGTTGTAATTTAAAAAAAAAATTCTTATTTATATTATTTGTTACAAAATGCCAGTATTTATATCTAAACATCTTTAGTTTACAATGAGAAAAAGTTGAAAAGTCTAAAAATATTTTTTTTCAGGTAATATGCTTTAAGAATACTTTTGGACTAGTCATTTTGACTGATTATTCGTCCAAATCTAAAGTAAAATATTTAAATTACAAAAATAAAAATATCATCTCAAAACAAGGACCATATTCCAACAATATCTTTTCCCCTTTGATATGCTTAGGACTTTTTTAATGAAAAAAGAATTTTCCCATGAATGATTTAATAATAATAAAAGCTTATAAAGGAATAATTTAAATTATTTTCCTGATAAATTGTTGAAATTGTAAGAAATAGTCATAATAAAGATAGGGTTTTAGAATATCTTTAATTATTAATCTTTAAAAATAATACACAATCACTTATTATAATAATACGCAATCAAGTCAAATATTGTGGATTTATTTTTTCAAATCAAAATATTAAAAAAAATGTTACCTGAATTGTACTATTATCACAAATTTAATTCGTTTATGTTGCATCCATTCGTCAATCTAATTCTTACAAAACAATATACCTTAGAACTGAATTTAAATTTATTATGAATCATAAATTTTAACGTATTTAAGGATTTTTCAATTACAAATATCCTTTAAAATAAATAAAGTTTATTAAAATCTAAAATATACGTCATTGGAAAATATGTTTCAGTTTAAATCAAGAACAGATTGAAATATTTAGCTTCTTAACTGATTTGTATTCATTTTGTCTAATATAATAACACACTGCATTTTGAGAATTTACTATCCTACTTATTCAAAAGAGATTCTATTGAATATTTGAGATTTTATGGATTATGTATCATATTTTTATCGAATTACAGAATATTTGAAATATTTCATTTATTCTTATAGGTTTGGAAAGTCATAATTTGATACCAATATAGAGCCCTGCATAATAATCAAGTGGTTAATAAAAACTTATAGAAATTATCTTATTAAATATTTATTCCTATTCAACATAAGGATAATTTTCAAAAACAATTCTTTAGTTTTGATCCAAGTCATATGACAACCAACATACAACCTAAAACATCCATTTATATATTTTTACCATTAGTTAAAATTAGCTATTTAGAAAAGAAACTTTTTCAATGGCAGTTTAATCATTATTTTATCGATGGATAATGAAGAAAAAACAAGCATTAAATAAAATATTTTAATAGCCAAAACATCATGAAATGTTGAAAGAAACATAGAAGACTAATATTTTCCTTAAAAATCTACCTCATTAATTTTCAAAAATCAAATATTTAATTGAGAGATTCAATCTAAAGGTACTTTTATTTTACGTTAAAATTTGAATAGAGTGAAACTTTTATCTAAATATTGTTCTGCCCATTTAATTTCAACAAAAAAATATTATATTAATAATTCTTTAAACATTTAAAACCTAATATAGGCAAGAGCAGTAAAACTTTTTAATATCTACTCAGTATATTTACAAAAACTGAATAGTAAAATGCAATGAAAAGTTCTATAAAAGGAAATAGAATTCTTAATTGACTGCAATTGAATGCAAACTTTGAATTTATTAAAAGTAATAAATATTTAAATACTCTCTTAAGAATTTCTTCATTTAAAATTCTTTTTTAGAAATAAAACCCTGCAAGTATTTGATATTCCTTTTTTCTTCATTTAGTTAAAAGTTGAATTTAATTAAAGCCAAATTTCTCATCATTTTTTAAAACTTCCATTTATATTTTAATAAGCTGAGAAATATAAGAATATGACTGTTCAAATATTTGCTTTAACTATTTGAAATTTGCTTAACTATTGAACTAACCAAAAGGAAATTTTTCTGAAGTAGTATTTCATCAAATATTTAAGTGGAAAATTCATTTTTTATTACCAGAACCAGATATTGATTAGTTTTATTTTTACAGTTTCGAAAGTTGACTTTGATAAGTTATCCTACTGGTGATAAATATAGCATTAACTTTTGTACGTTTCGATTAATATTAACTGATCTTAACGCTTCTATTGAAACATATAATATTAATACTGGAACTAGTATTAATATTATATGTTTAGGCGTGCTGGGCTCGATTCCCTGTGGGAGCATGGTTGTTCTTCTGTCTTCTCTCTGTGAGGTTTGTGAACGTGTGAATGAAAAAGGGAATGTGCAAGCGAATGTGAAGCATGAAATAGCTTGTACACTTGGCCTCAGTTGGCGCTACTGAAGAAATAAAAGACGCTTACGCGGCTAAAATCGCTGATAGATCGCTTCCACCCCTAGTAACGCAACCTACCATCCCTCTACCCACTCAACTCACCGCTCTGGAGTGTTTTCAAATCAATAAGTTTCTCTGGCGCACCCAGTATCTTATCATAAAAATTAAATTATTTAAAACTATAAATATGTAAACAAAGGGAGAGAATTGTCTTTAATTTATTATTTCTCCAAAATAACAAATTAGGGTTGAAGAAATGCCAAAATTAGTCAAATTATTAAAGGTAAGAGAAATCAACAAAGTTTCTATTGTGTATTACCTTTTGGAAATTTAAGGATGTAGTGGACAGACAACCGTTAACGATCCATTTAACTGTCATGAGTTTTTTTTTTTATTGTGAACTCGGATAGTGTTTGAAGGTAGGAGATTCCAATACTAGTTTACAGTGAAATGGTGTTTCTGACATTCCTGTCAAAAATATTGGTTGACAGATAGGTTCATTAGAGACCACTAGAAAAGAACCTAACTTTGATTGCGTATTTTGGAATCATGAATGATGAGTGTATTTGGAATCATAAAATAAATACTAAAAATAATGCATCGACGATAAAATCTTGGGAAATATATAAAGCTATTTCCTGGCAAAAAATGCAAAATGAAGCTGTATTTTTAGATTTTTTTTCAGAGAAGAGGGTGATGAAAAGCAAATGAACCTTTATAACATATCTAGACACCATGAGGTTGTACAAGGGTTGTTCAAATAAAAAGGTAAGAAATGACACTGTGGGTATAAATGATTATATTCAAAGTAAACATCAAAAACTTGAGCATAGCGATTCCATTGATTAACGAACCAAAGGATTCTTTGTTCCTAGAATTCCGGTGGTCACGACCAGATCTAGTCCTTAACAGCGTCCTTAAGTTACCCGTCCTAGTTGAAGCACTTCCCTTTCAGATGTTCAGGAAGCAAACACATGAAAATCGCATAGTGACATATCGGGTTGTAGGGCTGATGGCTATGCTGTTCTCACTTGAACTTGGTCAGTTTCACATACGTAAACTTGGAAACGTGTGGACACGCGTTATCATGGGACAGAACCACACCTTTTGAGAATACCCATGTTCTTTTGTTCTTTACTGACCTGCGTATTCTACGGAGCGTCCAGGGTGCACATCGGAGTTCATGGTTCTGAAAAACCATCTGAAAGGGAAATGCTTCCATTCGGATGGATGGATGATGTAAAGGATTAGGTCTGGTCAAAGCAACAGTAATTCTGGTAACAAACAATCATTTGGCTCGTTAATCATTGGGATTGCTATGCTCAGTCCTATGATATATACTTGCAATAAAGTTTTCATTCACACCCACAGTGTCATTATGTACTTTTCCATTTTAACAGCCCTTGTATATAATTAAAAAGAATCAAAATTTTAATAGTGTACGGGGTTTTGAGATTATTTTTTTTGAATTCGTCAAGTACTTAAAATATAAAGATTACATTCTATTGTGAATTAATAATTCCCTTCTTCCCATTTGTCTAGGAAATTGACAATATGCTTATATAAAAAATCTCCAAATTGCTTTCATAGTTTCTACTATTATTTAAATTAACATTTTTCTTTGATTGTCGAAAGCTAAAATATTTTTTTTATTTTATTATTATTGAAGTTTCCGATCAAGAAATTTTTTATGAACACTTAAGGAATTAGGAGAAAGCAAAGTAGGGTGTAACATATGAAAAGTTACAGTGCAGTAGATCTGATATGATGAAACATTGCTCCAATTTATTTAATATACTATGTACATATAAAACGCAAGTAAAAAGTGATGTGCTTTTTAATGCTGTAATCAATTTTGTATTTTTTATGAGAAAAATGCCCGCGTAAGAGAGCGTGCTGCTACTGAGAAATTAGCTAAACAGAATAATATAAAATTGCTAAAATAATTCTGTTTAAACTGTCATAACAGTTTTAAATTTCGTTGCAATTTGTAGAATGATTAATGATATAATGTAATATTTAAAGGAATGAATTTCTGGATCACCTGATGGTCAAAATTTATTTATATATGCATATAACAAAAATTCTTGATTAAAATACACAACATCCCACGAACTCGTAAGTTATTTGTTCATTGAATTATCATTCAAATTAAAAAGGAAATTCATTTCTAATGATTATTAAATTATGTCTATAGCCAATAATAATCTAAAATAATGCGACAGAAAAATTTCCAAATGTTTGAGATTTGCAAGGTGAAAAATCCAACAGGTCCAATAATGGACAGTGATATAGTATTTACATGAGAGTAGCAATGAAAAAAAGTACATAGGAACAGCATTTATCGTAAACAATAGTATAGAAGCATAAAAACGGAAATAAGTAAGATAGCAAAACCTTCTGACTTATTTCGATAATCTATATGTTTAACTGCTCCCCTTAGGGACTCACCTACTATAGGTTAGTACGGGTGTCCCAATCCCGAGGTACCCAGGGATCTTTACTTCCTTTAGGTTTACACTCCTCTACGCCTCATACTGTCTCCTTTTTTTCCTTTCCCTCGAAGGAGACGAGGGACTCTCTGTTTGCTTCCTGCTTCTCATTGACAGCACCCCCACGTGTTTGCCGCGCGTAGCGACCCATTAGAAGGGTAGTACATTTCAGTCTCAGATTTATCAATTGGCCAGTATCCTAGACACATTAATGGGCTGTCTAAGGGGATCAAATCGAATGGGTCACCCTTTGGGGGCGTTAAGAGTGATCACTGTCCCCGTGGATGACTCCCAGCGTATAGGTTTCGACAAGCATCATGGTAAGTGCCAATGCTGGTTATGTTCAGAGCCGGTGGCTACCATCCCTTGTTGGGCTCCGTGGTGGGTGGTGCAGTCGAGCATGAATCTTTCTCTATATCGATTGGCTTGTAATATGCGATAGTAATGCTTTTTGTAAATTTTTTTGCTATCAGTGCTGAAAAGAATCCAGTGAAATTTGTTTCGCCAGTTATTATCCAGAAATCTTTGGTGTCATAGGAGAAATTAGAATTACATAAAAGAAAATATTTAATGGCAGCCTTCTTGTAGAAGTGAAAAATAAACTGCAATCGGAAAACATTGAAAAACTAAAAATGATAGGGGAAAACCAAGCCACTGTTGCAGCCCATCGATCTTTAAATCATTCTAAGGAAGTTATTTTGGAACGAGAACTTCAGACAGATCTTGAAGAAGACATCCTTAATTGCCTCAAAGAACAAAAAGTAACAGCTGTTCGTAGAATTACAAAAAAAAAAAAAAAAAAAAAACAATCAAACTCTGACTACAAAGCACCATATCTTAACATTCAACACTCCAGTTTTACCAAAATCTGTGAATATAGCCTATATAAACTGTTCTGTTAAGCCATACCTACCAAATCCCATCCGATGTTTCAAATGTCTGAAATTTTGGCACACCATAACACCATGCAGGGGTGAAGGGGAAATATGTGTTCGATGCTCCCTTCCTGATCATAATAGTAATAACTGCACTTCGACAACACCAAAATGTTTCAATTGTAGTGGTGACAAACCAGCATGTCAAATCTATAAAGGAATGGTCTGATAAAAATGGTTTTGTTCCTTCTACTCAAAAATCAAAATACACTCATGTTTTTCGAATTCGGGGCTTGCACTCGAACCCAGAAATTAGGTTAAAAGGCACAGTCATTCCTATCGTGTCGATCGTTAAGTTTTTAGCTTATTATTTGATTCAAAACTAACATTCTGATCTCATATTTTCCATCTAAAGAAAAAATGTATTCAGTCTTTAAATATTCTTAAAGTTTTGTCAAATACAACATGGTTTTGCAATATTTCAACTCTATAAAAATTTATAGAAGAGTGATTTTATCAATACTAGACTATTGCAGCGACATTTACGACTGAGCAGCTAAGTCTATTCTACAGCAACTTGATGCAATACATCATCAGGGACTCCGATTCGCATCGGAGGCTTTTAGAACTACTCCTGTTCAGAGTTTATACGAAATAATTAAAGAACCATGCCTACAATTTTGAAGTCAAAGATTTTCTCTCAAATACTTTATAAAAATAAATCAAAATCCATCACTCCAATATATGATAAAATTGCGAATCCGATTTATGGACAGTTATATGAGAAATTGATTTCTTATATTCCATCATTTGGCTTTAGAATTCGCCCGCTTTTAGATAGTTTTAACCTAAAGAACATCAACATTTAAAAAAAAGAAGACAAAGTTCCCTCTTGTACATGCAAAAACATTCTTACTATCATGCAAAAACATACTTGCTATCTTATTTTAATAAGATGCTAAATCTACCCCTGCGCCATCAGTTTACATACAAATTTTTTGTGAACATAGGCAATCATTTGAAAAATCCGGCGCTACTTTTACAGATTGTTCAAAAATTGATGATCATGTTGGATCATCTGTAGTATTGGACCACATTGTACTTTCTAGAAAACTGAACAAACATTTGAGATTTTTGCCATTTACAATGCTTTACAATTCCAGCAGGAGCACGTATGTGAAAGATACAATAGAGATGAATTTCGTTTTTTAACTTTAGATCTGGTGGCACTGGGAACGCCGGTCCTTGGCTATTTGTCCCCCTCCCTTTGACCTACTTTCAGTGTTCGTCGTACATTTGTAGCGTTAATAGGTCTCTGCCGATCAGATACTTGTATTTTAGAGTATACGCGCTCGTTCATGTAAATTTTTGTCATATTTGATTTTCTATGATTTTACAAATAAATAAGTATTGTTTTTGACTGGTAAATGTAGTTACGAAGGAAAATGTTTAAATAAAGCACCCACATCTCTAAAAAGTGAGCTAAAATTAAAGGTGCTAAAGAGAAAAGCCGAACTAGGTACTGAAGAAGTGGAAGATGAGACGTCAGGGAAAAACCCTTGCCAGATAGAAAAGTGAACTATAATCATGAGGTTCGGTTGTGAGATTTGACAGAAATGTATATGTTTGGAGCACACTAAACACATTTGCTGAAATTGCAACACTGCAATGAAATAACAATGAAACTATTTTCTTCCTTTCCATATCTAACTTTCAATTACTTTTTCCTTTTTATACATAAACTCTGTATTTTTGCACTTCTATATTTTATATGCAAATTATTCTGCCAAAATATCGACAATTTCATTTATATTATTTTTAAATCAATTCAGTTAACCTGTGGTCATTTTGTATTGTTATTGCAATCTATGTTTATATTGCTTCTGCTTCTTTTTGAGTAAAAAATGTTTAAAGTAATTGTAGTTATTAATCCTAAGCTATTTACAATATAATTTTAATAGTTACGCTTTTGAAAATTTACAATTTACTATAATGTATGTGGGAAATACGCGCGACCTGTCATGTTGGTATGACAGCCGCGCCCGCTGGAAGGTTAAGAGCGATAAAACTTTTATCTAAGAAAGACTGGATCATATATACCGATTCACAAAGTACAATCGAAGCAATTTTAAACTCATCCAGACAAAACCCTCCTTTTGTGCACTGTGTAGTAAAATTATATTTTAAATTTCTGGATCGTAATTTCAATATTATATTTTGTTGGATTCCTGGACATGTTGGTATACTGGGGAACGATCAAGATGATGCTGCAGCAAAAACAGGTGGTTTAAATGTTTGTTAAATGCTGGTTTAAAACTTTTGTTCCGTTTTAAGACTTAGAAAAAATTTTAAATCAATGTTCGCTTCTTATATGGCAGCATACTCAACTCAACTTGGGAATCTCAACTTAACAATAAATAGCATTCCAACCAATAATTTATTTGTGGTATTAAGAATGACTCTCTTAGCCGTAGAAGGAGTGGAATGTTAACAAGACTACACATAGGTCATACTTATTTTACTCACAAACATTCACTTCATTCAGATGTAGCCCAAATTTGTAAAAAATGCAATACCACAATTTCTGTTAAGCATATCATATGTAAATGTCCTAAATACCACTTTCTAAGAATGAAATATTTTGACAGGGATTATCGAAATTTGATAGACATTGTTGAAGAACCGTAATATGTTAAAGTGTTTTTATTTATACTTGATATCAATTTCATGCATAATATCTAATTTATATTTTCACTTTAATTTTACTTCTCATTACTTTAGTGAAATCCTCTTACCTTTTTAAATATTTTAAGCTATTTCAATTTTGGCACAACTTGGCCAGTATTGGCCTTTGCACCATGAAAAAATCAATCAATCAATATTTAACTGCTCACGTTTCGTGTTTCTTATTGTCTCCTTTAAATGGTTCGAATATTCTAAAACAAATTCTGGAAATCGAATCATATTGGAACTTTTGTGAAGATTCTTAAATATTCGTAAACCTTTCCTTTTCTGGTAAAATTTGGCTCCAAGTTTGTTGCCAGAACCAGGGACTATTTATTAGACATCTATTTAACAACCATTAATGTGTGTATAAAACTACAGGGTGTGTCAAAAATGTTTACACATTTTGAAAATTGTTGGAAATGGAAATCCTCCCAATTTGAAACATAAATGCACTTTCTGATTCAAATGTGATTAGTGTTCAAAATCGCTGCCTTCAGCATCAATACATTGCTGAGCTCGAGTCACCACCAATTTCGTACATCTTACCAACTTGTACAGTAGGATTTCTGCTCAAACCGATCGAATTTCATTAAATTATGTGTTCAAGTTTACGTGTGGTTACATGGTTTGCATTCGTACACCAGTGAACTTATGCAACTCATAAATCTCATTCCATGTCTTACCACACGTTCACAAAATTTTAACATTCTATCTGAATCGAAGTCAATTAGCTTAAGACTTTTTATTCTTAAAGGACACAGTAAAAGATCAGGTGTACATATGAAAACCACGTAACCTAAGCACACTTTGGCTTGAGATTCTAGCCGTGTGCGCAGAAATCCCGTTGGAAACGTTGGTACGGTAACTGGTAATTCCTACTCAGCAATGTATCAATAATGAAGGTCGTAATTTTAAAACCTAATTACGTTTGCATCAGAAAGAGCATTTATGTTTCAAATTGGACTTAAGCTCCCTGAATTCCGAAAAAAAAAATTCAAAATGTCCACCAAAGGGCCCCTTGTACCGAATATTTTTTTAAAAATTTTTAATTTTACACAATAAACGACCAATACGGAATATAGAAGCAGTATTAACATTTATCGATTAGTTTCTGATCACCAAATTATAGAATCAAATTACGAATAGGTTAAAAAAATTAATAGTGAGTTGTTTGAGGGAAAACAAATTCCGTTTGCAGAAATAAGAGCAGATTAGGAAAAAATTAAACAAGAGGAGCAGTTATTAATTGTGTCAATGATGATGTAAGGAGAGGTACTTCAAGCGACCACCCTCATTCAACTGCAAAGTTTCAAGTCAATGGGAATTGTGCTCAACAGAAGAGCGTAATTAATCAATTTTGATGCTTTGCACACGAAGCTTTATGGGGTCCTTTAAGTCCTTCAACGTCGCCACAAAATGCCGTCATTAATATAGCCGGAAACATCGACATAAAACATGACAAGACTACAAACATTACTTATTATAACCTGTTTTGTATAAACCTTTCTCTTCTTCGCAAGCATGCAAATCTCGAAATTTTTTCCCTAGAATTGACAGCTTTTGCCAGTTTTACGTCTTTTTACTCATAATTCTTTTTCGGGATTGTTAATACCGTTTCTGTAAACCGTTTTGGTCGTTTAATGTGTTTAATTTAATGCTTTTCTGAAAACAGCGCCCTATAGTGGATGTTTCGGAACTTTTTTTTCAAATTTCCTTGGGTGCATCTCGGGTAGAACGTTTATATTAAATTTTGTTACAATCCATTCACTCGTTTGCTTTTTATGTTTCTGTATATATGGAAAGTTCAATTATAACCACCATGTATACTTAATTTTTTTGCCCTTTTTCTCATCAATTACTATTAATAAATATGAAATTTATTTTTCGATAAAAAATATGCATCGAAAATCAAGCACATGTTTGATCATCCTTTTTCTCATAGAGCAAATTATCACTACTTTTAATTTATTCCAAGGCGATGAAGTATTTTAATCCCTCAAACAATTTATATTGTCAATTAATTAAAATGTTTTCTCTTTTTGTATCATAATAATTGTTTTAAATATTTGACAAAAAAGTAATTATATTTTTTATTTTTATCAGTTCCTGAATAAATTTATATACAGTATTTATTTAAGTTGTAAATTATATTGAGGGAAGATATTAGTTTGACAGAATTTAGAATTATATTAAATACAATATTTATACATAATTTAAGATTGTAAATCAGGCAGATTAAATTTATGAAAAATATTAGAATAGAAGAATCTGTTAAAATTAATTGCTTTTCTTACGTTTGTGTTTTAAAATATTGTGAAAAAATTGAGAAGAGATTAATGCCCTTTATTTAAAACTTAGAAAGAATTATTATAAAGTAAATATTTTTGAAATTATATTTCTTTACATATTCCAAATTCGGAAAAAGATTATTACAACAAGAAACTTACCCGTTATTAAGAAGTAAAAAAAAATCACGCCTAAAATTTTCTTGAAATTTTAAAAGAGTATTCTTATGAAAAACTTTTCTTTCAAATGTTTTGTTTCTATCTTAATTCATAATTCGTTAAATGAATAAATGAAAAATACATTCATGTCTATTTCGGAATGTATAGCAATTTTGTTATCAATATATAATAGCATTTTAAGGCACAATAAGAATATTTTTAAAACTTATTACTCTTCGAGTACAAAATACGTTCGTATGACTTGCATTTCTTACTTGCTCAGTAATATTTGATTCATCAATGAACCAGGCATAGAATGACCCTGATTTGCCTTTGCATTGTCCTTGATCAGATTGACAATAATTGCACCGGCTTAAGTGGGAAACCCATTTATAGTGGGAAGTACATTTTTAAATATTTTTCGGAGATAATTAGCACTGACTATATTGTAAAATAAATTGATTACTAGGTAATATCATGAAGGTATTATAATAGTGTGTATTATTTTGTAATATAGTGAATGATAACGGCTGGTACAACAGCTGTATTCGTTAGCCATGGCGCAAATAATTCGGTAGGAAATACGCACTATCAATGAAAGTGAAATAACTCTATAATACATCAATGATATATGCACTAGAAATAGGAAAAACTGCTTACATGCACATTTATTCCTCACCCCCGAGTCCAATGTCCATAGCTGGAAGAAGCTCTTTATTAATTTATAAACAGCTACACTTGCCTTGTCTAGGTTTTGGGATAAATTGAATGTTCGTGATTGAATTTACAATGAAATTTTAAATAGGCCCTGTAAAGAACCCATTAGTTGTAGCATCTATCCTTCATGCATAGCTATGATTCGCCATCGGTGTGACAACAACTCGGTCCTTACCATTATTATACAGACCATAGCAACCGGAAACAACCATGATTTCCTTTCTCTTTATGAGGTAGCCCACACCACGATAATTCCGTAAAGTTTACAAGAAACTCCATTTCATAAAATATTCAAATTATTCAATATTGAAATTAAATAAAGCACAATTTCTCAATTGACTGCTATTTTGATCTTTTTTTTTTTTGTCTTGCCGTGGAAAAAAATTAATTTTCCCATTGACAATAAAAGTTATAATGTATAACATGATTTTTTTAGTATGTTGAATTTGAAATAAAGCAACTTGTTTTTTTTATCAAAATTATTTTCATTTTTTTTCTTAAGTTTTTTAATTTAATATACATATTATTTATTTCTATCTTTATTTGAATTCATTTTAAAACTATTTCAGAATTTCATAAGCTACTTTTAGAAGGATGAAAAAAGAAACCTTTTTGATTTCACTTTAATAAATTAAAAAATAAATTATAAATTTAGAATATCGTCATCCAAACTTTAAGATAAATTCATTTGACAACCCCCAATATCAATATAAGTTCCCTACCGTTAAAAGTTTGAATAAAGTCTGGAAAATAATATTTGACATATCATTATTTTACTAAATGGGTTTATTTGAATTGCTGTCGCTCGCACACGCAGTTGACTTCAAACAAATCACTAATGCAGCCACCAAAACCAGAAAAGAGCTATCAAAAACGCTTAGCCAGCATCTTTTTTCCCCCTTAACAAGAAATAATATGTTGCACTCTCCCACATATGGCAGACTGTCATTGTGGGTAGATAGATGAAGTTCCTAATTGGTTGTAGCCTGTATCTTGTTGACTTATTGGCCAATAGCATGAGAATGACATGACAAGATAAATATTTATCGGAAAGACTTGCGATAGGATCTGGGGGCTCTCCATCGATGATGGGCTCTTCTATCGATAATGTTAATATGTGCATATGTATTACGCAAGTGACATGAACGATGGCTTTAATAAATTCGTGGCAGCGTGCCCTTCATTAAGAACAGGTTGCTTGATCTTAAGAGCTCAATAAATGCCGTTTGATTGATACGTGCATGTTATTATTGCAGTGAAATAATAAAAAAATATGTTTTTTTCAGTTGGAAAAAATTATAATATTATCCTTAAGGTCACCAACTAATGTATTTGCGAATCAATACATCGCATTTATGTAATGATTATATGTATTTATCGTTGGTATTAGTTAATCATGTTTCTGGAGCTCTAGTCCTGGTTTTCTCAGAATGTGGTCCATTCGCTACTAACGAAACATTACATTATCATTTAACGTACAATTTTTCCACAGAATAATTAAACTCATATTTAAATTAAATAAAAGCAGCGACGCTTTTAGCATATTTTTTTAAACATTATTATGCAGGTAAATTTATGTTTATTTAATATTTAATATTTTCATTTTCTTTTGAAAAAATGATATTATTATATGTAAAACCAACATCTAATATAAAACATCATAAAGCCTTTTATTATGCATATTCATTTTTTAAATTAGTTCATCGTATTGCCAGTGCTCTGGGAATATGTAATACGTAAATGAATATATAATGTAATTCGTGTAATTCTAACGAAACACTTTATATTGAAAGCACACTTTTCATAAAAAAAAGATTTAAATTAATACTTAAATTAATCTGAAATTAATTAATTAATCTCCTTAATCTGAAATGCTAATATTTAGAACTTAACTGTGTAGGTATGGTCTACTTGACACGTTCTCTTTACACTCGAATCAAATTTTCTATTACATTTTCTTAATTTAAAATCAGCCAATATATTTTGCAGACATTTTTATTACTATATAAATTTGTTTTTAAAAGTTTTCAAAATATTTTACCGCTGAAAAAAATAAATGCTTTGGAACATACATTTTCTTCTCAAATTACATTTAACAATAAATAATATCCTTGAAAATGCATATTACTTTACACTTTTTAAATCAAGTTTATTTTTAAGTATATAGAATACAATATAAAGTGAAATGCAACAATTGTATGGAAAAAAAAATAACTATAATTAAAACTGACCCTTTTTTATCGGCTTCTGTGATTTCATGGAACGGTTTCCTAGGGCATTTTAAACTTACAGATTAAGAACTGTTATAAAAATGAACTAATACATTCTATATATATCACTTAGCATATTAATATACTTTATAATTAAAAAAAACAAACATTATGTTTGAAATACATATCAGAATCAGTTGAATGTGAACTTACATCGAAAAACATTTTTGTGCTATTATCCTCATCTCTGATTTCACTTTCTGCTTCATTTAAAAGTGCCTGGAGCATTGCTTCATAATAGAATTAAGTAAAACTGATATTTCTGGGCCCAAATTTTCACACCATATGCTAAACCTTGTTTATCACTTGGATGCTAATCGGGAAGAGCAGTCTGAGTGATGCCACTAAAACAAATAACTGAATTACTTTAAAAACCATCTGCAGAAATCGGTTGAAAAAGAACAGGTGTATTGAAGGTCACGAAAAAGGAAGTTACAGGGTCAATCCATTCAATTAAGCTAAAAATAGAGTAGGGATGAGCGAAAGTCCATCTCTAGTAGTCTCACAGATCGCATGTCCCCAGTTAAGTGTTAACAAAAAGGGTGACTCATTTTTTTCATATTGTTTTATACTTTATTATTTAGATAAATTTATATTTCTACTACTTTTAATATTTTCATTTTCTTTCACCAAAAAATTATGTATAGGGTCACCAATTAATATATTTTCGTATTAATAAATTATCTACTTATTACGTATATTTATTGTTGATACTAATTTATCGTATTTCTAATGCTACCAAAGGAACGTTATTTTTTTATGAAAGCAAACTTTTCGTAAAAAAATATTTCAATTAATATTAGATTTCACAAAAACGGTGACACTTTTTATCACGTTGCTTTATACTTTATTGTTTGAAAAAATTTATACTTATTTCATATTTACTATTTACTTTTGAGTGGCAAAAACGATACAGTATACGTAACATCTAATGTATTTTCAAAACAATACATTACATTTAACTATTAATTATGCATTTTATTGTTAATATTATTTAATCATGTTTCTGGAGTTCTTGGGCAGGTTTCTCAGAACTTGGTTCAAGTATTACTAATAGTATATTCCATTATTTTTCTTTTATATCGTCACAATTATTAAAAAACATAATTTTATATTGAAATTTATTGAAATGGTTAAATAATAATAATAGTATTTAAATATACTATGTATACTATATTAAATTAATAATTACATTCTATTAAATTTTGTAATTGATAATTTTATACTTACTCCATATTCAGTGCTTTAATTTTCTTAACATCATTCTTCATTTAGGACACATTAAACTTATCTAAATGCCATTGAATCTTTATTTATTTGTATTAAATATTACGTTAATAGGGTTAATAGGTGTAGACAGAAAAAAGAAGCCAATGTTAAATTTATTTTGAAAGCTTTAAAAATTGAAATGAAAAAAAAAAAACTTTACTGTTGATGAAATATGGTGCTATAAGGCGTATTGGCTAAAAGAATTAAAAGGAAAAGACTGTCGATGGCATTTCATAACTATGCAATTGTGTAATAAGGAATTCAAAATTGGAAATGCCCACCTTCAGTTGTCTAAAGATGCTGTATACGAATAATGATAATGATAAGAAATAGAAAGATAGAATAAGATTGTCTTCATAGAATAAGATTGTCAAATGTTACAAAACTGTTTCGCTAAACAGTGCTCTTCAACGTCATCCTCTAGAAGTAACCAAGTATAGTCAAATAAAATGAGTATAGAAGGTAATCCATGTTTCTTCTTGCAGAAAATTTAAAAAAAAATTATTCACTTGTCAAAATATGTAGAAAAAAAAAATCAAAAATTATTGAAATATAATACAGTCAGATCCCATTCTGAATAAAACATGGAAAGTTTTATCTGAGCATCTCTTACATTCCCTTAACATAATTGCCAGAAGACTGCTTTATAGTACTATTTCAAATACCCCATCTGTGACTCTAACATACAGCGCTACTGACGGCAACATTCATAGCCATATTTGAAACATCAGTATCAAAATTTCAAATCAAAACAAAATCGGTTTTAATGTCCTATAAATTCTATTTGCAACTTATTTATGTTTTTAAAAAATAAAAAGAGGGGAGTCTTTGTAAGGCGTTTTGTATTTTTATTTTTAATAATTTGTTACCAACTCATAAGTAATTTGAGAACGCATATTTTCATGTTTTAATAAAAATAATAATTTATAACAAAATTAGCATGCAAATATCATAAAATAAGATGAATATTAATTATTAATTGTGACCAATATTAATAAAAAAAGTTTATTTGTTTTGATATTGAAATAGTTTTTTTGCATTATTTATAATTTGATATTAATAGTTAAACATAATCCATGACAATTTATAAATTTAAATTTAGTACTAAATTAAATTAAAAAAAATATGTAGTGAATTTCAGATTGTATATGTTATTTTTTATTGAAACAGTCTCACTTTCTGATCCTTTGTTAACTGCAATTAAATCTCAATATATGAATCAGAGTCGATAATCAGGGATTTTTTTATTGATTTTTTTTTTCTAATTTAATGAATTACAGCACAAAAAGCAACATGGGCCTGTGAAACAAAAATCAATTCAGATAAAATAAATTATATCCATTTTTTAAACATTACCAATTAATATGTGATATATTATGCCATAACATTAAAATAAATAGGAATAATTCAGTATATATGTTAGTTGTAGTATCAAAGCAGAGACATATGCTGTGCCATCAGTGCAGATATTTGAAAAGTTCAAAACTTTATTCATAGATGTAAGCTCTTTAGATTCTAGATTTATACAAGTAATTAAATATTTTATTTAAACTTAAAAAATTTAACTTTAAAATAGTATAAATGATACATATATTTAGTGAAGGTAGCACAAAGCCTAATTTTTTATATTATTTTAATATATACATATAATTTCCAAAGGCATAAAGATATAACTTTTTTGCAGATTATACTGTGCTTTTGTATTATCTTTTACATTCAATTTACTGTTCCTTTACTTCGAAAAGGCAGACAGAAGAAATAAATAACAACTATGCATAGAGATGATCAGCTAACTAAACATAATTTCAAGTTTATTATTAAATGAATGTTTGAAATTAACAATTTCAAAAAAAGGAAAAAAAAACGAAAGAAACACATATGTTTATGATAGATTCATAGAACAAAATTTCTTGAGTAGTCAGATAGAATGCAAATGAAAAACTATTTAATTAATTTTTGCAAAAGAACTATATTTTAGGCGGGAAATAATAATTATTATCTATGTTAAGATTGGACGTTTTTGTAAAAACGACAAGGCTATTAAATGAATTATAAAATTATGGTGATGTTTGCTATAAGTCTTTAAAGAAAACTAATAGTTTTTCATTAAGATGCAGTTTTCTTATTAAAACATTTTACAACGATAATATTTCTAAGACATATTATTAGCCATAAATTTCAAATTTAAAAGAATATTTTATTAATAATTTAACTTAAATAGAAAAAGAAAGATGATATTTTGTATGTTAAACATTCGAAATTTTTTCTTAATTTTTTTAAAAAAAGGCTTTGCATTAATCTTTTAGGTGACTCAAAAACATGTTTTATAAAATATAAAAATCATAATTACAACAGGAAAATTCTTTATTCAATTATGCTTCAAGCTGTTGGAAAATATAACTCTAAGGTTGTCAGAAAACATTGTTTGCATAAATCATGAAAATTTAATTTGTTATTATCCTTTCAAATCTCAGTTAAAAAGGCTATTTAAAATATAATTTAAAAAAATTCAATATTTTTTATACAAATATTCTTGCCAATTTTAAAGTAAAATATTAAAAACAGAATTTATAAAATTAATAATGTAATAAAATAGTAGTATAAATTAATTAATCTAAATATTTTCATAAACTTTCAAACATCATTGATTAGTATAATATTTTACAATATATAATGAACATAATGAAATCTCTTTATCATATTTTCAAAAAAAATAATGTGTGTAATAAAGTCAAAATTGTGATATTTAATTTTCATACAAAATAATATTTAATATTAATATTATCTAAGAATTATTTTAATTTAGTTCATCAACAGATATTAATCTGGAATGAAAATTTGAAAGTTCTGGTTGGCTGAATTAAAGCTCTGACTAGTATTTTTCAGCAATAGATGTTAATACTCTCAGTACAACAGTAAATTAGGGATTATGTCTGCCATCATCGATATCTTAGAAAAAAAAATTGTGACTTTTCATTTCCTATGACCTTTTGACTGTAAAAGCATGAGTTATGCGGTCATTTGGATTTCAAGTTTAAATAAAGATTTTAATGCATGATTGCAAATATGTAATTTTGTTCTGCGTTAAATATTATGCAATGGATCAAATGCTTTCTTGCTGCTGTGGTGTAGTACAAATTACTAAAGAAATGGTGGAAGTTCAAGCATTGTTCTTATTGTCTGGCTACAGCTGAAAATTAAGATATCCATTCCACAATAGTTCTTGTGCAGCTTCAAAATATGTAACACTAATAGCCGGTATATGTGCATTCCTAAAAAACGAATCTTACTTGACTGAAGTAATTGCTGTCATAAAGTATTACAGCATGTTAGAATTTTTTAACAGGATTATTTCATATTATTTCTATGCTGCAATTATTTATTTAAATTGTTTCGCCTCTAACTATAAGAATCTTCATAGCAATTTCTTATTTATGTTAGTTCCTATTTTAAAATAATAGTTCTTTTGCTGCTTCATACTATATAATATTGTACGTAATACTAATATCTGGCATGTGCACATTTCAAAATAGTGAATATCACAAAAATAATAATAATGTATAAATAATAAAAATAATAATAATAAGTATTACACCATATAAGAATTTTTCAATAAGATTATTGAATATTATTTGTAAACTGCTATTATTTATTAAAATTATTTCGCCTTTGGTTGTTTTCTTATCTTCATATGGCTTATTTATCTTACGTAAGGAGAGAATCAGCATTGATTCAAGAAGAACCTTTAGGAATAAGACAAGAAAGCAGGCATTCTACCCTTCTTTTGCAGTGTATTCAGCAGTATATTTTGCTTCATTAGGAGAGAGATTTAGGATCTCATCTTTAAATTAGGAACTAAAACGGAAAGACCTCGAAAGAGAAGTAGCAGTTTAATTAAGCTTCACGATAAAGCGATCCGGATGTCGGATTACTTGATAAATAAATACAGCGAGGGTAGCTCCGTAACAGTGTTAAATATAAATAAAGCAGCATCTAATACATGATATCCCATGAATTATTAGTTTCCCGTTACCGGTCAAACAAGGGGAATTCCGAACAAATGAATTCTAAAGATTCATTGTTTCACTGTGTATTTTGTTAATATTGGCTTCTGGATAACAGTTTAACGAAATTGTTGGTGATAATAGAAAATGCTTGGATATTATGAAAATTTATTTATATATAAAAAGAATGATTGTTCCCAATTTTATGAGCCACCGAACCGTTCATCCGATTGTGATATATATATATGTGTGTGTGTGTGTGTGTGTGTGTTTCTTATTTTATTCGGTACCGCACTCTTCAGTTCATAGCAATAATCTATTCCAAATAATTTTGTCTGGGACAACAACGAGCCAGGTACTAGCGCATTGGTGCTATGTATGCCATAAAATGCGGTTGTTCTGAAATTGTTGAAGACATTATAAAATGCTATGTAAAAAAATTACAAAAAACAAGGAAATTAGCAATATTCTTTGAGGAAATTTGGGCATATTTATCATCATTGATTTTATATTTAGAGAATTAGACTGAAACAAATTATTTGAAAATGATTCCCTTAAATCACACAAAATCCATATCATGACTTTTATCCTAGAATTACCTTTTCAAATCAGTGCAAACCGTTATCAGTGAAAAATCAAATTAGTTTGAATTAATTTTCTTAAGAACCTGGCCTACGATTTACTTTGGTGTTTTGTTTATATTTTATGCATTTAAGTTATGCATTGCAGTATTTATGTTATAATGTGAGGAGTTTACATTTGTTAATTTATTTTTTCTCTTACAAATTCTAAAACGTGCTATATATGTATATTAACTATGTAATGTATATATGAATATTAATTACTAGTACGTAACCTTCTATATTACCTTGACACGCTACCAACAATTGCTTATATGATTCAACAGACTGCCACAGTGTTCGCATTCTACATGTTTTGAGATAAATGGAAGGCTGAGTATTCAATAGGAAGTGAGAAAATGCATATAATAACTATCAGTTTTGGTATAAAATGTTTCCTTGTTTGTTGGACAACGAAATGAGAATAAAATTCTGGCGTATCCAGCATTTTTTGTTATCCGGCCTGCCTATCCGTCACATTAGTCGAATACTACTATAATATTATAAAACGTGTCACAATAAAATGACTAAATATTTACAATTTTAATAGATAAAAAAATTCAGGGCCCAAAAATAAACTAATATTTGGGGCAATGATCTATTTAGCCCAATTTAATCATATTATGCTCAACCATCTCATTAAAGAGTTCTAATTCAGTAATAATCCGTAGTTGTTTTCTTAAATACACAAGAAAGCAATAATTTAAAATATATTTTAAATTTTTAGAAGCATATTCTTGCAAATTAAACGAGAAATTCTGGAAAATGAACCTATAAATAATCATTATTCTCTTACAAAATGACGAATCTAAATTAAAAATGTTTGAGCATTTTCGCATTGCCTCATAAGAAAATGCATACAGGTAGGTATGGGAACATAAAAATTTATCTGTGGATATATTATAAATTTTTAAAGAATGAATACTTTTCTTCTTCAGATAAATACAACATTTTATATATTATTGAAAATTAGAAATCAACTAATAATATTGTTATTTTTAAAAGCTTAAAATAGAAAATAAACTCTATAAAGCTAACGACATCATGGAAAACGTAGAAAACGTTTATTCACCTGGATTTCATAAAAGGGCGTTTAAACAAATTACGTCAGTTCAATTAATGCTGAAAAAAATGTATGTATTTCTAAATATAAATTAAAAGAATAACTTTTTAAGCAGACGATATTTTAATACAGCAACTAGTAACTAAATATATTATTCTATTTTAGGAAATATTATTGCTATTAAACATTCTACTAGTATCTCATAACTAAAATAAATTCAAACAAGTATGACTTAACGCAATTGATTATTTATTCAAGCTGACCAAATATACGAAACTTGAAAATAAAGTAGCATTAAATTTCCATAGAGCATTACGAAATATATCGCATTTCGACTTTTTTTTTTACTTTTCATCATAGTATCGAATGCCACGGAATATGAATTCTCTCTTCACACTTTATTAAGCAAGGGGATCACGTAACATAACTGAATGAAAAAAGCCTGCCATTTTAAGTGAGTTATTCTACATTTTATGCTCGGCGAATTTGATAGCGAGGATATATGACTTCAAAGTTTTCAGAGTTTCATTTATCATCTTTCCGTAAAATATATGGGATTTTGTTTGTTTATTTTTCAGAATGTTTTATGCAGTCATTTAAGTTAACGTCATATACTTTTATGCGTAGAGTAAGTAGTTTGAGCAATTTAAGGCACATTCGTATTTTTAGAAATTCAATAAAATTACTTTTTCTGAAAACGCGACATTCCTTACTACTAACTTACATACATAATGATAAGATTGCTTTGTTAGGAATATTCTTATTTTCGTTATTCATGTTTCGTTGCAATTATAATAAGAAAAAAAGTTTGAGTATTTGATCCAATAATTAATTAACTTATGTATTCAAATTTACTTCTAATAAATTTTTATTTTTTTTAAAACTGTAAATGTGCTTTTTCCATTTCAATATAAATAATTTGTTTTGGAGATAAAAAAATGTATTTTATGACTAATGGATTGACTGATTTTAAATAAGAATAATAAGTATATGTGTATAAGTATATATAAATATAAGTATAAGTATATATAAGTATATAATATAAGTATATATAATAAATATATAAGAATAATAAGTATATATCGGGAATGAAAAGAGATATTTATTAATCAAATGTCCAGAGCTAAATTTATTTTTAAAATGTCTAATTCAATCTTGGTGCAAAAAATATCAAAATAAAATAGAAGCTTTCCTTTCTTTAAGGCTTTAATCCATGATAATTTTAACCTATTTTATATAAAATTTAAATTATCAAATATTAATTGATATAATGACAGATTTCACGTATACCAATGTTCCAATAATCTCCCTTTTGCTCTCTATCTTTAAATGACCTTTTAATTTTGAAAGGTCAATTACTTATTTCTTCCCAGTATGAAGTGTTGAGTTTTATTTTGTATAAAATATTTATCTGAAATATAATTAAACATTTTTGAGCTGAAAAAGCATGCGATTTGAAAATTTGGTAAAATAACTGCATTGATTGAGCATTCAATACAGAAATTAATTCCATTTTTTTAAATGCAGTATTTATTAAAACTAGTTTAAAACTCAACGATAGAATAATGGGAATATTATATGCGTGAATAAAAAATATTTATGCGGTATTATTTTAGTAATTTATTATTAAAACTCCCCAAAACTTTAAAACTTTATTGATTTTCATTAAATAAATCTTGAATAAAATGATGATGAGATTCAAAATCATCCTTCAGAATTATTTCTAAATATGTTTTAATAGCTTATATGCTTATTCTTAAAAGTTATCATATAAACCATTAATTTTCAGAATTTATTTAACGTTAATTGATTTCAGGATTTTTCCCACTAAAATAATTTTGAAAAGAAAATTGCAACCTGCCTCTTTTAGTGATACAAAAAATTTTCTATCAAATGCTTTAGGAAACAGAAACAAATAATTAAATTAAAGTACTTAAATGAATACTCATACTTTGGGCAAAAAACATTAACATGATAAAAAACTACAAAAAAAAAGTAAGCGCGCTATTTAAATTCCGAAACACTTTTCCTCTCCTACCATTTATGAATAGTCCCCAGAACGCTTGACAGCCAAAATTTCGTCCAAGAAATCATTTGAGCATATCAGCTCAAAGTCAGGATGAACTCAAAAGCGCTACCCATTCGCGTGAAAACAGACAGGTCATGTAATACCGCGAGCATTTTCTGCTCTTTCCACGATCCCACTTTTCCACATTAATCCTTATATTCAATAACTTTCGACCCCAATACCGAGCAAGCGTTTCAGGCTATGTATCCAAAATCCATGCGATGGAATGTTGCCTGTCTAGTTCAGTGAAATGGTGAAAATCGTTTCCATGCTTAGCAACGTGGAAATTTCTTCTCCGCAGATCTTCCCTGTCTGGGAGCTCCTACCCTGGCATTTCATTTTTGTTGATTTTTGTGAAAGTATGAAACTGTTGGAAGGCGGGTGCTTTTTGATATTTTCTTTATCAACATCGCGATTGGGAGGAAATATCTTCTTTTGTTATGCATTTTGGTGGAGATAATGGATTTGCTCGTTGAACCATGACGTGCACTTTATTAATATGGTAATAACTAACTTTTTTATGAGGTGTCTTTAAGACTCTAAACGACATACGAAGGAGTTATTTTGAAAATAATAGCTACTTTGTGTATTGGCCCACATGTATGTTGAGTTCGAAATGCTTAGTGTGTTGAATCTTGATGATGGTTAGTATTTGAAGTCCTTGAAACTCGATATAAATTGTAGTTTGTAAATATATGAATTTATAAAACAATATTTTTTAAATTCAGAATAAATGGTTCAGCATAAGAAATCCGCATTTATGTTACCCATTGACTGTATTTCAAATTCATCAAAACAGATTACAGAAAAAATCAAGAAGATATTTCTTAAAAGGTTCAATAGCTATAAAATTAAATTCATAGATATACAAAAATTCATAATTCACAATCGGAAAAAAATGAAGGATTAAAATTACATGTAAAAAAATAAAATTTTATGTAATTATTTGAAATATTTGTTAGTTGTTTTTGTAATTAATCTTAAAGTAGGTGTAAAGTAGTAATTAATCTTAAAGTAGGTGTAAAGTAGTAATTAATCTTAATATAGCATTTATGATAATGATTATTTTAAAATTCTGCTTTAATATGTCATTGCGATAGTATTAATGTATCAAAGAAGCGCATTTAAAAATTACAGTTTGAATTTACAAAATTACCTTAGTAAAGTTTACATAGAGACACCATATTTTTTTTACAAGTATTTCTTCAAAAATTAAATTCATCTGTGAAATACGCGTCGTTTATTACGTGATGATTGTATCAATTAAAATTTTTATATAGATATTATATTAATTGCATATTTTCTCCCAATTTTAAATTTGTTTACAATCATGTTCATTTTCAAAAATTGTTATTCTTAATATAAAGTTTCTCAATAAGTTTATATTGAATCCCAGATACCTTTAATAAAATTTCTTTATCTATTTTTTCTTATTTATTTTTTAGAAAATATATTTTTGAATCTTTCTATTTAATTCTTACTGAAACAGAACAATAGATTTAATTCCTTCCTTCACATTTAAACAAAAATATTTTCTTCATAATAAGGTTAAATCTTTTTCGGGATAATGATTTTCTGTATGATAATACAAAATAGATTGATCTATATTAGAAGTTATTTACTTTTTCCTTTTTATATTCCGATTAAAAATTTCCTAAGGATATTATTTAATAGAAAACTCTAGTTTTATTAAACAAACCGTCGATAAAGCTGTATTCTAAATTATAGTAAGAAAGATTAAGAACGCTCTTATTAAACAATTAAGCAAAGGAACCAAAGTTTAAATTGAAAATTGTTGAGCTTTATTTTGAGAACAAATTTGCAGAACATAATTATAGAGTTAATAACTAATTAACTACATTTCATCTTTTCTAATTGTATAAAGAATATTCAGAATATAATAATTAAATATCTGCTATAGGGAATGAATCCAATTCGATTATTTGTACAATTTCTTTCAAAGTAAGTAAAAGGTTTTCAACAATGATTCTTTCTAGGCTAAAAATACTTTTCTGAAGTATTTGTAAAAAGATAAACAATTACGGGGACATTTATAAATTAATTTAAATTGATCCAAATATTACATAGGTTTTCCTTCAAAGAACACTTATCACTATAATTCTTCTAAAAGAAATCTAATGAGCATGGTAAACTCAATAATATAACATTACTACTGGATAA
The DNA here is from genome assembly GCA_026543055.1 of Argiope trifasciata. Lineage (NCBI taxonomy): Eukaryota > Metazoa > Arthropoda > Arachnida > Araneae > Araneidae > Argiope > Argiope trifasciata. Next base: position 938,449 of record JAPMOQ010048154.1, read on the forward strand.
TGTATTATTACGATAATAAAAAGGATAATTTAAGACGATTGGTGATAACATTCAAATTCTAAAAATATGTAATGATGAAATGTTTCAAATAGCATTTATTTTCGCCATCTTAGCGGAATAACTAATTGTTTGATGCCCAGTTAATTAATCTGAGTCATATTAACTAAAATAGCTATCTGACGATAGATGAAAAATGTTTATAAGTTTGGTCGTCAAAAAATTATTGATTTAATTGAAGAAGATTAAATATGAGAACTTTCTTTCTCTTAAATTAGTTTAACTATTTTCTAAATTCATATTAGAAATAATTAGATATTGCTGCAATGAAAAGACTACTGAAATGTCTCAAAAACTAACGGATTATTGTAAACCCAAATAGAAAATGTGTTTTGATATTTTAGCCTAATATAGATGAGTTCGAAATTTTTAGTTAAGTGTCTTCTAAGGAAGATGTAAAGCAGTTCAATATTACATGAACTTATTTAAAATATTATAAAACTATGCAGTTTTATATATTTCTAATTCATCACAAAAACTACTAAATTATTGCAAACACATAAAAATGATGTGTTTTAATATTATTGCAAATAATAACGGATTTTTAATTTTATTTTAAAAATATATTTTCTAAGAAAAATTTAAAGCTATTGAATATTACAACCATCCAGTTTTGTTTTAAAGATATAAGAAGCACATAGTCATTTTTAGTGCATCATTATTTAGTAAATATTTATTATTAAATAATTAATGTGCATTTGTAAAAATTACATCGCCTTTAGTGACCAGCTCATTCCGAAGGAATATTGGTTATATGTATATTAATTAAAATTCGAATGCTTAATTTGACTACATGATTTCTTCAAGAAAGTAATTTTGGGCATTGAATTGTGATAAACTTAATTCTAACTTTAAACTTAATTCTCACTTAATTCTAACAACTTTGCTTTGTTCCGATAATTGTACAAATGAATCTATTAAAGGAATAGAACCATAATAGGATAGTTCCATTTAAAAGTATGTGTTATAGTTTAAAATTCATGCTGTCTTTATGATCATGGAAATCCAATTTTTGTGGATTACACCACATATGGGAATACAAATTATCCTCCATAGATTGAAATAACAGAGGAAATCGATTAAATTATGAAATATGGAAAACTGCAAGAAATTTTTTGCAATAATGCTTGTTCTAAATGCATCGATATTATTGAAAATAATGCTCTAAAATATGTTTAAAAATTTACCAACATTCAGATAAAATGCATATTGCTGCTAAATTTTATCACTGAAAGAAAAACTTTTTAAATTTAAACTGTTTTAAAAATTAGTTGTGGAATATAATATTTTTAGGAGTTATCATATAAATGTGCCAAAAGGTCACATAAATTTTTCTAAACTAAATTTAATGTAAGTTAGCAAAAATTGCTGATAAGAATAACAAATTTATCTGTACCAAATTCGGTAGTGTGTATATTATATTGTATTCTTTTGTAATGTTGTTTGTTTGTTCTTTGTTCTCGGTGAAAATTAATTTCATTTTACCCGCTGGATTTTTGAATGAAAAAAAAAAAGACTTAGACTTTATTATTTTCCTCAGATATTAATTAATTATATAAAAAGATAATAAAACAATACTGCAATATAGCTAAGATAAATATCTCTATATATATTCTTTTTTAGGTTACATCCTGCATTACAGGGAGGACAAAGGCGAATGGTCAGAGCATCGGCTACCACCGGACATTACTAATCACGTCCTGCAGCCTCTCAGATGCGGGACTCGATATCAGGTTCAGATCACTAGTTTCAATAAAGCGGGCGAAGGTGAACCGTCGGACGCAATACAGGTTAAGACAGAAGGCACAGGTATGCTGGCGTTCGCTGATGGTTTGACAAACATTTCAAACTCATTCTACTGATAGCGGATATCTTGATAGCTAATGCTTCAAAATGTAAGGGATAAGAGGAAGTTAGTGTATTCGCGGATAATCAATCGGGGCTCTCTAAAGCAAGCAAATGATTATGGGTTGGATAGGGAGAATTGCAAATTGGAGATTCGCTCTTTAGTGAATTCAAAGGTTTTCTATAAATGAGATGACTATTAGAGGACATATATGAGATAATACTTTTAAATGAAGAGAAATGCATAGATATCTTATGAAGTAAAAATGCTATAATATATTTATATGCCAACTATTAATGACGAGATTTTTTATGGCTTTAAAATTGAATTAATATTATCTGCAAAAAATAAAAGACTGATATCAATATAAAACTATTCTGTTATTATTTTGATTGTCAGAATTTATTCTGTTATTATTTTGATCGAATTACAATCATGCCTTTTGTTGAATTATATTTTTAAATGGATGATAATAAATCTTATGAAAACTCATATTTATAAATGTTTAAGGATTGTATTTTTATTTTATCTTAAACAACAAATTATTCTGTATGGTACTATACATATGAATTTATTTTATTTCAAAGTTCTTTGATAACATTTATTAATTATGATATCAAAACTTGTAGAAATTGCACTATATTTTATTTTAATTTTTATTAATTATAGTATTATATTTGTAATAACTTTCCTGTTTTAGTTTAAAAAATAAGTGAAGAAAACCTTGAAAATATAAAAATTCTTTTACTTTAAAATACTTCAGTATAAAAGAAAATTTTAAACTTTATTTATATCCGAATTTTTTTTCAACTTTTTATGATTATTTAATTGCAATTTCTAAGTTTTTAAATGCATTCAATATAACGACGTTTTCATTCAAGGGAATCCCATTTTTTGATAGATCAATGCACAAAGAAACCGAGGAGATAAAAAATAGCCATGACATCAAGATGAACACTTTGTAAACTGATCGAATATGTACTAAAAGTTATCGTTCAGAGTTATTGTTGAATAAATATAAAATATAGTAAGATAAAATGGAAAATATGTTTAAAAAAACTTCATAATACAAAGTTTAGTTTATAATTCGATGCCTACCACAAAAAATAAAATCCTAATCTTAAAACGATTTGGCTTAAAGTACAAGAAATCACTGAACAATGAAAAATAAATAAATAAAAAATATTGATTAAATGATTTCTGAAAGTTCATTTTTTCCCCTGATATCTGCCTTCAGTTTGATATTTTTGACTATACATTTTAATTTGATGTTCGTTCAATACTCGTTAATTCCATAAATTTTTGCTCCCATTTCAATTAATTTATGATTTAAGTGTGAAAGAATGCATATTTAGATAATGTTTGTTGCAAGGTAACTTATAATCAGGTAACCAGGACTTTATTTCAGGTAATAAAAATTAATTTATGTTTGAATTGGGGCATTCTTTTTTATCTAAAATGCTTCCCTTTTTTTAATATCACAATATCTTTCTTTGTGGTCGTTTTTAATGGATTACGAGAAAATAGAAAAATGTTTTTCAGTGGCTTAAAAAATTATTCAATAATCTTTGATTTTGATTTCATTACATTAATTTTATTTTCAATATTTCATTCCTTTCTACTCTTTAAAATGCTATAAAATAACACTTCAGTTTAACATATTTTTGCATAACTACTTTTTTTTTGTTTTAGTAAATTCAGACAGAAAAAAACAACAAATATTTTATAGTTTAACAAAGTTAAAACCAACAGAAAAAATTAATATTTTACTTAATTAAGAAAAGCTAAAACTAAAAATATACTATTGTATTACTATACAATCTGTTTTATTAAGATCTATGCGAATAATTACTTTTCAAAACCTCTAAAACTATTATATAATGCTCATATTTAAGGACTTTTTTCTTAATAAATAATATTTTTTAAAAAATCAAGCAAAACGGAAAAACAGTTGAATTATTTTAATGAATAGCATTGCTTTAAAGCAATATGAGATATTGAATAATGCATCTAGAAATTTCAAAGCACACAGATATTTTTATTAAGTTAAAAAAGAGCAATTATTAATTTCAGTTGTTCATTTTTTAACAAATGGAATCTATAGATTTTACAAGTACAATAAAAACAGCGTTTATTATGCGTGGAATTATAAATTTAAATCCTAATCAGAACTGGATATTGAAAATTTAATGTAAAAGTTCAAACTGAAAGAATTGTTTCATAAAGTGTCGAATAAACAAAATAAATTAGATCTACAAATCTTTTTTGAAAATCTAACAAACTATTTAAAAATGCTTACAGCATTTTTAATTAAAACTATAATTTTTTATTATCTTTCAAGTAATTGATTACTTTCATTTGCAATAATTAGTTCTGTAATTCAAAGAATACATTGTTTTTAATTCAAACACCATTCTCCTTTTAATTAACGAATGCATTTTTAGGAGCACCTATTTCACAAAGAAAAAGGGAAGCTATTTTAAATTAATAATCAAAATGTCAACAAAAGCTTTTAAATATTCTCAGAAATAATAGAAAACGCCTTTATCTAATGAATAGAAATCAACTATACAATAGATATTTCTTTAAATTTAAAACAGCTAATAGTTAATTACATTCTGTTTAATAAAACAAATATAAATCAGGTGCAGCGAAATGTTTCAATACCCTTTAGTACAAAACAAATGCTTTTTTTCCAAATAAGATAAAGTAAATTGATTTAGCTAATCTTTTTTAAATATAAATGAAAGCATTTTTCCCCTGAGTAATGCTTATTTTTATTAATTATTGCATGTACCATCTATTTTCTGCTTTTCTCATTTGAAAAACTATTTAAATCGATATTACTTTCAAAATAATGACGTTTAACAAAATAAAAAAAAAAGATTATTGTTTTAAAAAATCATAGAAAATAGCATAAAAGTTAACTAAAGGAAAAATAAAGTAGTAAAAATTGTGACACGGACCTTACAATTTCGTTATAAATCCAATAACGTTTTGTAATTGAAATAAACATTTTTACAACTTTATAAAATAAAATATTTTAGGACATCTCTGTCACAATGCATAGAAAAAGTCATTTATTATTTTTTTAATTCTGAAACTGAATGCATCCCTATACAAATATGCGAAATTCCTCTTTGAATTTGTATGTTTTCTATTTTTCATGAAATATATGCTATCTCACCATTGTAAAGTCGGAAGTGACATAAGAATATAATTGAATCCAAAGAAAAAAAATTCTTGTGGAACCAATGTTTGACAGAAATATCTAAAAATATAGTGGTGGCATTCCTACTTTGAAACGCTAGTGAAAATTAAGTTTTCTTATGTGGAGAAAATTCTATATCATCACAAAATGGGAGCGCATTTTCACACGGAAATCTTATTTAGTATTCTTTGAGATATTTTTAGTTTCTACATTCTACTTATATTCTTCTATTGCATTACGAAAAATTGAAATGTGTAAGGGTACTGTCGAATATAGTGAAAATCATGTTGTAGGAACCATGTTATCTGAATCTAACAAGTATGATGTTATTGCAACCCGTTATCCAAATGTAGATTTAATGTAACCAGCGGGTGACCGAGCACCGCTCGGAGAAAACAGGTATCGAAGCTAACTCGAAGATTTAAATTTTCAATTGTGATTTATCAAAACAATACATGCCATAAGAAAATTTGTGAAACCATTGGTGAAAAGATAACTGGTTAAAGTGCACCATTGTAAACTATTCTAAACAAAGTTAGAGTTTGGAAAGGGAACTATTCTATACAAAGGTAAAGTAAAGGTAAAGATTGAAGTGTGTTGAAGTTCAATATTTTTGACAAATTTATTTAGAAAAACCAAACATATATACATACATAAGAAACATATTATAAACCTATAACAGCATAAACAAAAAACTTTATTAGTTCGCCATATTGGCTATAGATGGCAGCACGTTACCGCTTGAAAATTTAAGTAGCCATTAAGGGCGAACTAATAAAGTTTGAAAATATCCTATCTGTAACTCCGAACCGCTCGACCGTAGCGCTTCAAAACCGGCGCCAATCGATTCCTCGTGGCCAAAAACCCCAGACCCCCAAGTTTACCGGAGTTTATTAATTCTGGGGCGATTTTCGACTTGACAACCATTCCTCGTATTATAGTATTAGATATGTATTTCCTAAATCCCAGGTAACATAATCTATTATACATATTGCGCAATATTATATCATTGATTTATTAATATAAAATTGACAGAAAATAGTTCCATATTGTACAAGTAAGCTGTTATGGCAGTAAGGAGTTTTAGAGCATCATATATTTTTCATACAATATGCATTGTTTCTCTGCGAATTTTAACAAAAAATACTCTTATGTAGCTATCTATAATTATCGAAAAATATTGCAAATTTAATATTCTCAAGTAAAGAACACAGGGATTATTTTTTAAAGGATTCACTTAATATTTTATCCACATTCTATAACGACAGCAAGTCTTTTTGCAACTGACTCTTAAATTTAAGTTTCATTGATTTTTTTTAATAAAAAGTGTATAGTTATCTGTTGATCTCTGCAAATTGAATGATAAATTGTATTCCAGGGCAATAGTTAAAATATATTCGTACGGCGCCTTTTCTTCTTGTATTTCTCGAATATCAATGCAATACACATGTTTATTATGAATATTCATACAATGACACATACATTTTGTATTAAGTTAGGACGGTTTGATCCAAATTATAATATATACCTGAATTTTTGGTCTGTATTCACTTACTAGGTTTTTGTTTTTGTATCTTATTGCGCGTTGTTAATGTTAACGTTAATTCACAGACACACAATCATTTCAGTTGCAGATCTTGAATAAAATTTTATAAATATCTACATAAAAGTCTAGAATATAAAAAAAAAAATCTATGATCTAGATGACCGAAATTTAGCTTACAGAATTTCGATCGTTTAGATCCTAGAATTTTCATGTTTTCACACACGAACATTTTTTGGGGTAAATTCCACTGAAACTGTGATAAAAGTATAATTCTTTGATATAACAACCTAGCAAAAAATTTGCCACTTGTATTTAAGTTTTTGAGTAATCCTGTTCAAATATAATTGAAAGGTTGGTTTATGCTAAATAATTCATATAATATGCCCATATAAGCCCATATAACTGCCAGCACAAAAATTGTTTCGGTGAACACAGTAACGGTTCAAATGTGATGATTCATCAAATGATGTTTTTGTAAGTGCAGTGAATTCTCTTTTTATCATTATTTATTAAAAAGTATGGAAACAACAAAAAAAAAAGAACATTTCTATTTATTACAGGTTTTATTGACTTCTTTTAAAGACAGTTTTATTTCAGCAACTGCAGCCTTTATATTGCGTTTATAGATGCATTTTAGATACTACAAAGAAGATATATCCATATTGAATGTTCGCAATAAATATCAATGCATTTTTTGTAAAAAATAGACTCATTTATCAAAAAATCATTGTTGGCATTGGAATATAGAAATTTCGCATTTATCAACATTTCTTCTAAAAATGTTGTTTTGACTATTAGTCTCTCTTTTTTAAGGAAAAATCAGCATAAAAAATTGCACCTGGATTGCCTTTGTTTCATTTTAAAGTAAATTAAGCGTAATATTTTTTAGCTTATTAATCAATTTTCTTTTTTACATTTTAAACTGTTATGAAAATGCCATCGCTCTTTAGTTTTCACTTTAAACGTTAACATATTTTCGCTTTAAATTTTGTTTTAAAATTTAACGTATTTGCTTTAAATTTTAGCATATTTTTTAAATGGTTCGCTTTAAATTTTAGCAAATTTTAAAGAAAAAAAATTTCTTCATAATAATAATAAACGTTATAAAATTAAAATATTTAAAATGTTTTATATTCCCATTTCAGTAAATTCTTTAGTTAATATATATACAATGAAAATTATTAGCAAACACAATTTCTAAACAAATAGGTTTCTGCTAATTATTTAATTCAATTTTGCAGCCCCTGTTGCTCCAGATAAGCATTCCTTTCTTATTATCAATTCTACTTTCGTTACTCTACGTTTGGACGCCTGGCACAGCGGCGGATGTCCGATATCCTACTTCGAAGTCAAGTACAAACTTTTATCCGAAGCTGAGTGGTTCTTAGTCTCCAATAATGTTCTTCCAGAAACTGGAAAATTGCTTCTTTCCGAACTAACTCCCGGGACTTGGTACAATCTCATGATATCAGCCCAGAATGATGCAGGAGCCACTGATGCTGAATTCGTCTTCGCCACATTGACTTTATTTGGAGGTAGGTTGGCTCCGAAAATTGCTCTGCCTTCATATTGCTTTTCTGCTTTCCTTTCAGCTACTTCAATGAGGTTAAATCTTTATTGAATGCAATTTTCAGAGTCAAGAGCAAGGCTATTCTTGAAGTATTCTATACTCATGAAAGTGTCAAATGAAATGAATTTTAATCTAT